>JBBBVU010000022.1:12251851-12263670 GCA_037177055.1 Atherinosoma microstoma | reverse complement strand
ATAAATATAAATTTTTTTTGTTGTTTTAGAAAAAAGCTGATCATATTGACTTTGTGTAGTTTGGTCAGCAGTCAGAGCTATCAAACACCCCCACCAGACCTCTTCCTCCCCACTTTTGCCAAAAACCAAAAGATGTCCAGAGCTTGGTTATCAAAAGATTGTAGCATTCCATAATGGATGATTGGAGCACACATCACCCACAGTGTTGTTAATTCTGGCATAAGCCAAGTCATGAGGCCAGATAGCTTTGCTGTAGCCATAAGTTCAGCCGTTTTCACTGGATCTGCTGTGTCTTCATTTCATTTCACTTCTCTACTTTTTCTCTTTTTCCTCAGAAAACAGTCAGCATTTTGCTTTTGCTTTGTCACATTCTCTCTTTCTGAACCAAATCTTTTGTTCCCATGTTTGTTCTTGGCCCGTTATATCTGAGTAGGAGTAAAAGGGTTGGGATAGAATGGTGCCCATATGGCCTGTCAGCCCACAATTCATCTGTGCAGAGGAAACTTAAGCACTTTTTTTTTTTTTTTTTAACTTGGTCCACTGCAAAATCGACAATTTGTAACGAATCTAACCCAAGTTTATAGGGTATTATGGATGGCAATATTGTATTTTGCATGATCTGTTGACTAAATCTGCAGTTTTTTTTTTAGCCTTGCTACACGATCAACATTATTTTCTCACACTGCTCAGCTCAGTCAACCAATCACAATGCAGCAATTCAGCCATTGCTGATAAGTCAGTGGTAGTTTTCCTGTTAATAACGCCAAGTGTTAAACACAGTTACGCAGTGTTAGTCAGTGTAATTGTTTATTTTAAGATGTCAGATTTTGACGTTCTGGTGGTGGTTTAAAAATAAATTTTTCCCAAAACACCAGTTTTGGGGAAATGCAAGCAGTGTGACCAACTGGGGAGCTATTGTGGTGGTTTCATTTCCTTTCCAACCAAATGCACAGGCTTTACTTGTTAGCTTTGGTGGTTGGTTTATGTTTAGCTTAGGAGCATTTCAGCACTCCACCCTCCCATTTGTATTTTCTCGAATGCAGCTAAATGCTCAGGGAGTGTGTTAGTAATTTTGAGTGTGTGAACCACATATGTGGGGGCCATTTACATTGTCACAAGGGACTTGTTTTGTGGGATTAGTCTTTGATGTTGATCAGTACAGCTGTGGGTCAACAGGACAATGAGCTCAGCTTCAGCTGCGTAGGTGTCCTGTTAGTAGACGTACCAGCCCTAATGACAGTGCCAAAGAAATCTTTATATGTTCCAAATTTACACGACATAAACGTGTGTAACTTTTCTTGCCCTTGCTCTACCAAAAAGCATGCTGAACCATGATCTTAACATTTTAATTATTCATTTTTCCTCAATAATTTATACTCCAGTATTATTTGTCTTTGTGGGTGAATAAAATATATTTCTTTGCAGTTAAGCTCTTATGTGGTAAGACAAATATAGAGATGAGCTCACAAGGGCCTAGCCTCATGCAGTCTCCCTCCTCAGTCTAAGCCTTGACTCTGGATTTTACTTCATCACATCAGAGAGCTCATCCAGTTCCCTGCCCTTAGTCACCAAGTCGGTCAGCGTCATCATTGCTTGTTCTTTTTCTGTATTGATCTGAAGTAAAGCGTTCAAAGGCAACATATTCCTCCACCAGCCAGCTGTCCCACCCAGGCAGTAACATCCTGGGTTGTTTTACTATGCGTTAATTTCCTCATTTTAATATTTGCTCCAGGTCTGTGAAAATAGTAATACCTGAGTGTTTAGTGACTTAAGTCATTGTTCTTTGCCTTAATGCACAAGCACATGTTGTGACCTAACCTGTGGATTTAAATAGAACGATGCCTGTCTACACACATCTGCTTGCCAGTGGCTGTTTTTTATGTATTTATTTTTAACAGGAATATGTGATAATGTTACATGTGTTTTTTTAAAATAAAATTTTCATGTGTGGTGTTTCTGTAGGGGGTTTGCACTGCCAGCACAGTTTCCCTTCCTGAAAGCCTGCTGTTTGTGTCTACCTTGGATGGAAACTTGCATGCTGTCAGCAAGAAATCTGGCTCTATCAAATGGACTCTGAAAGAAGGTAAGAGGTGATTACCAGAGTCAAGTGTTTTGTTTTTGCAATGATATATTACATTTTTTCCCCTTATTCTCAAGGTTCTTTCTTATTACAACATGTTGCAAATTTTCTACTGCCACATGGACAGTAATGAAGTTCTCTTATTTGTTTGGTTGTTTGTAGCATTGAGGTGTACTCAGCTTTTGCCACTTGCAGCGTTTTCTTCTAAGTTTAATTTACACTGTTGTGAATGAAAGCACAGAACACTGCTTTTAAGTGACTTTGCAATTTCAAGACTTTGCCATTTGGTCTTGTTGTTTATAAAATCCATTTTCTTATTGCATTTCTAAGCAATTTTTTATTCCCATATCATTATTGAGTTTTCTTTAAGTGTTCGCACCCACAGAATTTTAACCCAATGATTTAATTGCAGTATCCTTTTGTAAGATTAAACAATGTCCCACCCAAGTCATTTACATTTTCTAATAAAGCCTAACAAGTAAAACTGGTCTGTATATTCTGTCATCAACAATTGTTTTGAAAAAAAAACCAAAAAACAATGGGACCTTTTTTGGTTCTGTTTTTATTTTTTTTAAATGTTTATTAGTTTATAAGAAATGTTGTCCAGGATTAAAGCGTGTGTTTATGCAATACCTGAAGAGAGTGCTGAGTGAAGTTCTCTTAGGCATGAAACTGGGTAATTATTAACAGAGCGAGGGGCAAATATAGCCTGTAATCAGGGTCAGAGTGGGCCCGGTGTCACCTGCCCACAGCATGTACTGTGGTTTCTGCCTTGATGCACTATACACTTGGGAATTACATTCGATAAAAGAGACTAGGAAAGCTTGTTTTGGAAATGCCAAGATATTTGAGGGTGTTTTGTGAAGTTGGATGGAGAGACAGTGGAACTTTATAAGACATCATCTGCTCTATGCACACAGTTTTAAGCTAACATTCTCTTATAAATTGGCTTATTTCCTATTTAAGTATCATCAGGCTTTGATTTAAATTGCAAGTCCTGCTTGAATCCACTCAACACCCAAATCACCAAGTCTGAGGCAGAGGCTTCCTCCCCCGCATCATCTGTTTTCCTGGAACAGCTACTGAATATAAATTTTCGTAGTTCTGTACCAGGCTTTGAACACACCTGTTGTCGTGCTTCAGCCAGTCAACCAAACACCCACATAATGAGAAGGAAGGTGAAATTTTTTACCTTGACCAGTGTTGGAACAGGTCTGTAACCACAAGCATCTCCTCTTATTTTTACCTGTCTCACTCTGTTGGCTTTGCAAACACACATTTATATTTCAGCCAGTCAGGTTTAACATCCTTATACTATACGGCATATAAAAACATTGTTTTTGCAACGCCTGCTCTAGTTACATATGCTGAATACTAATGTTTATTGGATACAACAGACATTTAACACCTTCAGATTATCCCACACCTAACTCCTTCCATTGTTGACCTCGTTGGGCACCACCCCAGAGATGTGCTCCACCTGCTCCACACCTACTTTGTTCACACTGTTAGGTTTGTGTTTGTCTAGTAGCAACAGAAGCTCACGTTTTTGTAGGATGATTGATTTAGTCAGCCACTAAAAAGATAATATAAGGACTTGTGGCAGAAACCTAAAGTAAACTTTCTCGGCTAACAGAAGCTCAATAAATAACTTTGTCAAAGAAGAAATGGAACCGATTCTTCGATCAGTCTTCAGATAATTTGATTATCAAACAAATATATATTCTTTGCTAAATTGCCATCTTGATGGAAGGGCAAAGTTCTTATTCTTTACTAATTAAGCTAACTGATCTTAATCATGTAAATGTGGGATTTTTAAGCCCCTATCTTGGGAAGACACTTCAGAGTGGGGAAATCAGAGCTGGATTTGACAGTTTTAAAAGTAGATCTCAAAATCTTCATTAAAATTTTTTTAACTATGTTTTATAGAATTTTATCTACTGGGATCCCGTCAAACATGTTTTGTTTTTTTTGGTTTCCTTCATTAATGTTACATGCTTGCTTTACTTACAGAAAGCTGTTTGCTAACGTGCTAAGTGTTTGCCTTTCATGTTTACCACGAGGGAAATCCAAGTTCATTTGGACTTTGTGTTCCCTACGGTTG
Source organism: Atherinosoma microstoma (assembly GCA_037177055.1). Lineage (NCBI taxonomy): Eukaryota > Metazoa > Chordata > Actinopteri > Atheriniformes > Atherinidae > Atherinosoma > Atherinosoma microstoma. Next base: position 12,259,486 of record JBBBVU010000022.1, on the reverse strand, counting down.
AATGTCACCAACGTTCATGTCATTGTCTTACTCAACAGCTACCAGCCATGCTTTCATTTGGTGGATAATAATCTTGTTAGTCCTGACTAGCATCTTGTTTTATTTTTCCTCCTCACAGATCCAGTTCTTCAGGTCCCCACACATGTAGCAGAGTATGTATCCCAGTTATTTTTCCCCACTGTTGCATACATATTTTCAATTCTAGCTCTTGTTTGTAACAAAAGAAAGTATATGCACATTTTTATGGTGACTTGCTGAACTTAATGTGTCTTTTACTTGAACTATTTGCTTGCATGATCTTGTTTCACAACTCTTTTGTCTCTCTTCTTCCTACCAGGCCTGCATTTCTGCCTGACCCCAATGATGGCAGCCTGTACTCTCTGGGAGGAAAGAACAACGAAGGCCTCACAGTAAGAGGAAATAACTTTTATAAAAATCTTTAGAGACACATGCTTCTCAGTTCCTTTTTTCTATTGAAAATCAGTAATGCGCCATCACAGTAGACTTGCGGCTGCTGTTCATACATGGTTTATCTGATAATCTGATGTTTATTCATGATTTTGCTTAAACAGAAATTACCGTTCACAATCCCCGAGTTGGTCCAGGCTTCCCCCTGCCGCAGCTCTGATGGAATCCTTTACATGGGTAGGACTCATTCGTAAATAAACAGTATTTTTTTTTTTGGAGGATGAACTGAGTTTCCATATTTACACACATGTGCAGTTATTGTCCATGTTTATCACCTTGCCTAAATGAGCTGGTGTTATCTGGCTTCAACAGAATATGTAGTTGCATTTCTGTTGCCCTCAATGACTGCCCTCACCTCTGCTCTTTTGAATTTACTACTGTTACCGCAGGACAGGTAATCTTAAGTACTGACTGTGTGTCATTGTTTAAAAGGGAGGCGGTTGACATTTTCCTCCCCACAGTCATTATCGGTGTCGTCCCTCCTGTTAGTTAAATGCCTGCATGTCACTTTACATGCTTAGACTTTCACATCTAAATGCTAGTTTGGCAATTACTTACAAGTATTCCAGTGAGACTTTGTTGCCGTCTTTTCATCGCATTTGTTACAAATAATACAAGCAACAATGCACAGTCCTGCAACAGGTGTCGAGTGTATTAGCGCTATGAACATCTAGAAGTATTTATTATAAAAAAATATTAAATGTGTGTAAATATAAGTTTATGTAGATTCAAATATTGTTGCCAAGGGAAATTTAAATGCTTTAGCTGCAGCGTTGATAAACAATTTTCTTTTGTGTGTGTCTGTGTGCTTGGGTCCAGGTAAGAAGCAGGACTTGTGGTATGTGGTTGACCTGTTGACTGGTGAGAAACAGCAGACTCTGACTTCCTCCTTCGCTGAGATGCTGTGTCCCTCTTCCTCTCTTCTCTATCTGGGACGCACAGGTAAAAACAAAACGAGTGCAACAGCACAAGCTCGGCTATATTGTCTGTTGGGTTTTTTTCTCTCTTTCTCGTAGTTAGCACTATTGGCATAACAGCTTATAGCATTCAGTTGATTATTTAATCTGGGTGACCAGTAATCTTATTTGTCGTGCATACTTTAACCTCACGCTGTTGGTACGCTATTATTTACCGTCTGCTCATCTCTGCTGCTAACTCATCTAATCTCCACCTTGTCTTAACAAGACCACCGACCCCCTGGTCTGTCCCTGTAGATTTAAAACACTGAGGTAACTCAGTGTAGTGCAATTGAAGACAAGATCCCAGAGCATGAGAGCTCTTGACACTGAATATCCTCTATAAATCTAAAAGATGGTGTTAAGTCAAAGTTCACTTTGTCACTCAACTGCATATCAGCTGGATTTTGTTTCACTGATTCATTGTTATTTAGAAGAACCTTTAACACCATTCATCATGTCACTTATAACCAGATATTGGCACTCAAGCCTTGCTTTTGTTCTGGTTACATAAGTAAACCCTCACAAATGCATATTCCCTTTTGTGCTGTCCATGTCCCTGTCAGAGTACACCATCACCATGTATGACACCAAGAGCAGAGAGCTGCGCTGGAATGCCACCTACTCGGACTACGCCTCCACCCTTCCAGATGATGACACCAAATATAGTAAGATGCTTGAACCAATTGACTCTGTTATAGCTTTACTTGCCAATACAAAGTGCCCATCACTTGTCTGCTTGTTGGTGCTCCACAGAAATGGCTCATTTTGTGTCCAATGGCGACGGACTTGTGGTGACTGTAGACAGCGAAACTGGAGACCTTCAGTGGGTCCAGAACTACAACTCTCCAGTAGTGGCAATGTATATCTGGCAGCGTGAGGGTCTCCGCAAAGTTTCCCATACTAATGTGGCTGTGGAAACCCTGCGGTACCTCACTTTCATGTCTGGAGAGGTTGGCCGCATCACCCAGTGGAAATATCCATTTCCAAAGGAGAAGAAGCCCAAGAACAAATTCATGTAATTTCTTATCTTATAATCTTTTCATGCCTTTCTTCAAGGGAAATATTTCATTCTTTTTTCCTTTTTGTTTTATCATTTTCTTTTTTATAACCATTAGCAGACAATGGCCCTCATTTATCAACTGAACATATGACGAAAATCCGTGCGCACGACCATTTCCACGCAAGATTCGGCATTTATCAATTTGGACGTGAGCGAAGGATATGATCAAATCTTACGACAGGTCTGAGATCGTGTACACAAGTTTGAGTCGGTGGGGATTTGTGGTGCAGCTCAGCAGATCCTGAAAATAATTATTAAACAAACCTCAAACTGCCATCTAAGCATAAGCAGCCACATATTCAATACTCATAATTAACCCATTTGCCAAAAAAAAAGGCATATTGAAATGGATTCCCAAAACTAATATAATAAAATAGCATTACCGCTTGGAGGGCACTGATGTCCTCAAGAATGATCTGGATAAATAACAGATAAACAGTCACTGCACATGACAATTTGCATTGCTATTCAATAACTTTTAAAAATAGAATTTATTAAGCCTGGCTGTTCCCTGACTTTTCTAAAATTACATGAAATTTCATTAAAATATTTTTTATCTCTAAAGATCAGAGTAAAAGGATAATTTCTACCATTTCAATCATTCTTACCGCACAGATAATGTAGTATTCGTAAAGGGTGATATGCAGAGATGGATCTGTGCTTGATTTTATTACATACGGAATCTTGAGGGAATAAATGTCCACATTATCCTCATGACGTTCACTGAAACCCAAAAAAGCTAAGAGAAGTTTCAGCAGCAGCTCCAGAGGAACATAGCAGAGTTTACGAGGGGACACACCCAGCAGGTGGAGCAACGCGACGGCAGCAGAAAAAAAGATGCGGCACCAGGTAGCCTGCAGAGAAGCTGGGGAGGGAAAAAAAAAACTTGTCACTGCAAAAAATGGTTTTAGCTTCCTATGGTCATGATAGTAGGCCTATGAATATTTTTGCCTTCATACAGCCCAAACATTTCTTATGTTGTCTGGGTTCTTTATCATTTCAGGCTTATCCACCCCTGCTGGGTGTGTTTTTCTTCTCAGAAATAGGTCTATTTAGGCTGCGCCGATCTAAGATTTAGTCTGTTTCCGTGGCAAATAAGGCTACAATTGTTGCTTCATAGGCATACTTTGTTTTGGAAAACATTATTTGATTTATAATTAGGCTAATATATTATTTTAGTTGTATACTTCTTAGGGGATTAAATAGAAGTTTAAATGCAGCGGTGACAATACGCTGGTGGGCATTTTAGTGTTAATGAGGAGCTTTCATAGTTCGCCTGTCAGATCTGGACAATGGCAGATTTACTACTATTAGAGGAACAGTAGGGGACGCAAGCACGTCTGTGGTGACATCAGGGATCTCTTCATGGAGAGTGATTGGTTGATCAGTCACTTTCGGCTCCTGTTTCCCTGTGCGAGGCCCCTGAAACACAAATAATTAAGGGCGTAACATGTAAATGACTATGGATTTCAGACACCGCATTTATCAAGGTCTGATCATTCATACGCTGGAAACGGACAGATAGGAATGTTTCATAAATTCCACGTGGCTCCCATTGTAAGATCATTCCTACGGTCAGATGTGCACTCATTTCCACATTCGTTTCATAAATGAGGGCCAATGTGTTGTTGGTTTGTATTTTGTATTCTTGACAGGGTGATAGTGAAATGCTCTTTTTATTAAGATAATATGATGTTCAAGCAGAGTCGAGACATGAACTGTCAAACAAGTGGTTGCAACAAGACTGGTTTCAGCTCTGGTTTCAGTCTTATTTTATTTTTAGTAATTGCGTCCACACCTGCTTCTGTGAAAAAGCACAAAAACGACTTTCAGTACATGATTCTGTGTACAAATTTAACTTCTTTTTATTTGGGTTGACAAGCTTATTCTTTTGTAACTGCACTGTTTACCATTAAGCATGGTATAAAGTGTTTTTGCCCTAAAGTAACCCATTATTTATTGCACTGTTTTTTCCCTCAGGGCCACTTTGTATGTGGGCAAATACTCCACAAGCCTGTATGCATCTCCCTCTCTGGTGCATGATGGAGTTACTGTTGTGGTGAGTGCTTTTTTACATCTATATTATTAGTGAGTCAGTTTCTCAGATGATTATTATTTTCCAAGGTTTCCTAAGCAGTCGTACATTCTCAAAGAGAGTTGTTCAAAAGTCTGCCAATGAGTTTTTCTGCATTTATCCTGTTCTGATAGTGTCGTAGCTCGCCTGAGCTCAGATCGTTCTGCTGGACAGACTCGACTCCCTGAAAAAAAAAAATTTTTCAGAGTGATCTCTTATGTAAGACCATGAGAGGTCTGATAGCAGGTTGTTTTGTGTCTTTAGCCTCGTGGCAGCACCTTCCCCCTGCTGGAAGGCCCCGATAGCCAGGAGACCGAAGAGGACAAGGAGTGTGTGATCACACCAAGCACAAGTGTGAAATTCAATGCTGCTCTCCGTGAACGAAACCGGATCAACTATATGAGGAACTACCTGCTTCTCATAGGTACTAAACCAGCTCATAAATCTGTTATACTCTACTGAATTACCATTTATATTATATTATTATTTAGTTTTATATTCTTACATGATGCTGTGAGGAAAAGGAAGTTTAAACCCTTATGTTTATGTATTAAGATTTGACACGAGGATGATATTGTGTAAAAAGTTTAATGTAACAGTTTGATTACCTACAGCATTCACATTATAAGCTCAGGACTTGATCTACATATACAGAGACTGCCCTCTGCTGGATAATCCATGAAATTGTGGATATTCTGTCTAACTTCATTCAGTCTTTCTTTATTATTTTACCACAAAACTATAAATACTTAGGTTATTATATCTGTTACAAGCATTTTGATGAATACAAACAATTGTATTGTTTTTAAGTTTTCTCTTGATGACATTTCAGGTCATCATGAAACGCCTCCTGATGCTCACACCAAGATTCTGGAGAAGTTCCCAGACAGCTTCCCTCGTAATCAAGGCAACGTTATCCCACCTACTACCGACAAGAAAGTAGAAGAGGTTTGTGTGAATGTGTTCGCCTGAAGTTATCACAAGTTTTTGCAGACATATTTAAGCATCTCCCCAGATTTTCTCATCTACTTTATTGCTTTTTTCATGATTGTGCCTCCTTGTTGTAGAAGGTCAATGATAGTGGTATGGATGATGGGCCACCTCCAGCCGTGCCTGGAACATCTATTCAAGAACCTGGGACAAGTGGTCGCATGGTGCGTCCTGTGGACTCGATGCTCAAAGACATGGCCACCATTATCTTCTCCACTTTCCTCCTAGCTGGCTGGCTGGCCTTTGTTATTATCTACCCCAAAGTAAGTCTCAGATGAGTATAGTATAGTGCTTGAGTAAAAGAACTTGCTCCCTTTCACCGTTAGACACAGGAAGAGCACACAGGATAGATGAAACAACATACTAAAAACTCCAAACACAGTGTTTTATTATTCTTGGAGCTCTCAACGTGGTGTCATGTCTCACCTCAGAGTGTGCATAAACAGCAGCAGCTGCAGCACCAGGAGTTCCAGAGACAGATGGAGGAGAGGCTGGAGCTGCTCCAGAGGCAGCAGCCCTTCTCTGGTGCAGATGTGGGCCCGGGCTTAGCTCCAGACAGCGACTACCTGGAGGTGGCACACACTCGCTCGGATTGCTCAGACCACAGCAGCCCCAGTGTCACCCCCCGCGCCTCCAACCACTCCAATATGTCTGTGTCAGAACTGGGGAGCTTGACCAATGAGCATGAAGATGGAGGTAAACACTGTGAAATGAACTCTACTGCTAATATTTGTGTTGTTTGTCATTTGAATTGTTGTAACCTGTTTTTTTTGTCTGTCTGAAATGCATCTTTTCAGAGGAGGACTCCGGTGTTGTCAGAGTGGGCAACATAACTTTCCATCCCAAACAGGTTTTGGGGCATGGTGCTGAAGGAACCATTGTGTACAAGTAAGCAAATAAGTCATGATCACTTCTGCTAAGTTTTTCTAGGTGCTAAAGAAATACTCCTACATTAGTGTTTTATTCTCATTTTTTCCACAAGGGGTCAGTTTGACAACCGTCCAGTGGCAGTGAAGAGAATCCTTCCAGAGTGCTTCAGCTTTGCAGACCGAGAGGTTCAGCTGCTGAGGGAATCTGATGAGCATCCAAATGTCATCCGATACTTTTGTACTGAGAGGGACCGTCAGTTCCAGTACATTGCCATTGAGCTGTGTGCTGCCTCACTTCAGGAGGTGATGGTTAGCTTATTTACACTTTTTTTGCTTTTTGGGAAAAGCTGAGTTAATACTGTGGAGCTCTTAAGCACAATTGAAGTGTTTTTTATTTTTTTATTTTTTTTTTTAAAACAACCAAATTTCAATGTTTCCATAATGATACATTACCTATATTGATGTAGTTTAAGTTTTCAAAATTTTCCTTGGTATCTTTTTGCAAAAAATACAATGAGATGCAGTATTAAGTTAAAGTTGGCCTGTTAAAATTCTCGTTCTACAATGTCTTTTTTTTTTTTTTTATCTCACTAGTACGTGGAAAGAAAGGATTACAATCGTCATGGACTTGAACCTGTGATGCTTCTTCAGCAGACCATGTCAGGACTGGCCCATCTGCACTCTCTCAATATTGGTAACCACCACTGAATCCAAAATGTTTTCACACATTTATTGTCACTGGTTGTTTTGTGTTGCTAAGCTGTCTGTTCTTGTTCTTTTCTCCACAGTCCACAGAGACCTGAAACCCCACAACATTCTGGTGTCCATGCCAAACGCCCACGGCCGGGTCCGGGCTATGATTTCCGACTTTGGTCTGTGTAAGAAGCTTGCAGTGGGTCGCCACAGTTTCAGTAGAAGGTCTGGGGTTCCAGGCACTGAGGGCTGGATCGCTCCAGAGGTTCTCAGTGAGGATTGTAAACACAATCCGGTGAGTTAGTAATGCAGTGGCAGTTCAATAAAGGTGTAAATATCATTGGTTGTCAGTGTATAGTCGGTGGAATTTTGCCATTACCTTTTGAAATGGTGCTGTCAAACCAGATGATGTTGATGTTTATTGTTGCTTGGTGCATTCTTTAAGCTCTGATATGGTTTGGTCCTTTCCCTTGTTAGACCTGCGCAGTTGACATCTTCTCGGCTGGTTGTGTCTTCTACTAC
>JBBBVU010000022.1:12218792-12247186 GCA_037177055.1 Atherinosoma microstoma | reverse complement strand
TATGTGAAATTTAGAAATGCACAAGGTAAACAAGGAAAAAATGTAAATAGTATCGCAGAGATCCCAAAATATTCGAGTATTTGTTGCATTGGTGTCGGTAAAGTTTTGTCAAATACTTGTCATATCAAGAGTGATTACTTGTTGAGTTTGATCAATTGTATTCACATGTAACTGATCGTTTTGTATTCACAATATAGTTTTCTGGGCCAATTAATCTGCTGATATGCTCCTCTACACACATCGGCCAATAAGTTGCAAGAAATGATTCAGAGAAATAACAAATATGATGTACTGAGAATTTGCTTTTGTTTTTTTCTTTCTTTTAATCTGCATGTTTCAGTCTGGGTGTTGTTTTAGATTCTGAGCTTATTTTCATTCCACACATCAGAAATGTCACAAAGACAGGATTTTATCATTTTAAAAACATCGCCAGAGTCCGCCCATTTCTCTCTCTTGCCAGTACGGAGGTGCTGATGATGCATGCTTTCATTTCTAGTAAAATAGATTATTGTAATGCCCTGCTCTCTGGTCTTCCCAAAAAGAGTTCTTCCAGTTTACAATTACTCCAGAACTCAGCAGCACGAGTTCTGACAAGGACCAGAGGGCGGGAACACATTACACCGGTTTTAAGACCGCTGCATTGGCTCCCCGTGCGTTTCAGGATTGATTTTAAGGTCCTTTTAGTCATTTATAAATGTCTTAATGGTCTTGGGCCTTCTTATTTATCTGACCTTGAGGTCCTCTGGTACCGGCCTTTTAGTAGTTCCTAAAGTTAGGACTAAAACATACGGTGAGGCCTCATTTCATTATTATGGTCCTCGTCTGTGGAACAGCCTGCCAGAGGGCCTCAGGGCTGCAGAGGCTGTAGATGTTTTTAAAAAGAGGCTCAAGATCCACCTTTTTAGCTTGGCTTTTAGTTGAATTTTATTTGATAATTTTTTCTTATCTTCGTGTATATGATTTTGTGTGTGAGATTGTGTATGAAAGAAATTATAATGATGTTTGTGTGTCTTTTATGCATAAATTCTTTTTGATATGTAAAGCACTTTGAGTTGCCCAGGCCTGAAAGGTGCTTTATAAAAAATTTTTTATTTGATTTGAATCATAATTCTTACTAAATTAATGCACACTTGTGCATCTAATCTAATAGTCAATTGGTAACAATGTGACATCATTACTGAGCCCTAAAAATCCATTATCAGTGTTTTAAGGGGAGTTTGGCTCAGACTGCTTCAGATTATAAGAGGGATAGAGTGATATTTGAGACTGAATGATTATAACTGAGATGTGTTTTGTTTTTCAGCTAGATGGTCATGATCAGTAAATACCAACACTGATGATGCAATAAAAGAAGAAAATCATGGGTGAGTTTAATTTACACAAACAGGTTGGTTTCAGTGAGTTGTCCTTTTCTGACATTTACATTATGTTCAAGTCTTAATATAGAAGATATCCTCTAGTGTACCACAGGCTTTCCTTTGATAAAACAGGTCAGATTTACCTCAGATGATGCTGAAGTCTAAACCAAAAACTAACATCTCCAAATAAATGCTGTCATTACTTTGCATTTACCTCATGTTTAAACTGAACAAAATGTGTAATAAAGTCTCAAGTGGGAATTAAAAATCTTGAAGCTGAATGGTACTGACAGGCTCCAGATAGAAAAGTTGGAAACTTGATCCAGACCAGCACATCATGTCTTTTTCATGGAACAAGTAGAAAAATTTGGAATATTATCTAAAATATGTGCTACTGCCAAACATTGATTATTTAAAATCAGATTTATTTAATCTTTTGTTTCTTTTCATTGTTCAGCTGACAAACTTCAGAGTTCTCCAAAGATCTGGACTGAGTCTGAAGTAAGCGACTGGCTGAGAGAGATTGGACTGAAGGAGGAGTACATAAAAAAGCTCCATGATGAAGAAGTGAATGGACAAACCCTCCTTGCATTAAATGAGAACTTTTTGAAAAATGAGATTGGTATGAAATCAGGGCCAGCGCATTTGATTATCCAAAAAAGAGATGAGCTTCTCAGCTTCCAGCAAGAATGTCAGGTGAACCAAAAGTCCACTAGAATAAAAAAAACGGACTTGGAGCAAAAGGTTAGTCAGAAATCAGCTCAAGCGCTGTCTGTCACAAGTGAAGGTCCTTCATTACAAGTTCCTAAGAGGGATCAAGATGTTCTTGAGGAGAAACAAGCTCCTCAGAAGCAATTCATATTGGCTTCAAAGGAAGACTGCAAACCACGACCATTTGATGAAGAAGGGGTTGATTTCATATATGTAAAGCACAGAGTGCTGCAACCTGAATCAGGTGCCTTCAACTTGACATCTCCTTGTCATGAATACAAATCCTTTGCTGTAGCTGCTGCATTGGACCGAACAAGACTTCAAACTAAGTTTGCCAAAGAGGTACTTAAATTTGCAACTGGCTGCATGAATATCAGATCAAATGGGACTATACACTTTGGTGTGATGGACAGCAAGGAGGATGCAGGATATGTGCACGGAGAGATAGTTGGGATCCCTGTGAAAGAGAAGGACATTTATGTTGATGCTTTGGACTACATTGAAAGAAGCTTCTCTTCTGACAAAGAGCATGTACGTCAGTGTGTACGACCTCCAAGGTTTATTGAGGTTTTAAACCGAGAAAGTACTGAAAAGAGGTATGTGGTAGAGGTTGACATTGTGCCCTTACTAAGTATTGTAAAGAGTAAGGTGTATGCAGTTCGTTTGCCAAACTTCAAAGAGGCGGCTAACAAAGTAGAATTTGAGAAAGAAACTATTCTACGAAGAGTCGGCTCCAAAACCGAGCCAGTGAGTGACAAAGACATAGGTGATTTCTACCAGCGGGTCAAAGAGCGCGATACTCAAAGAGATGAAGCTGAGAAAAATCAGTTCCTCAGTTCTCCAGAGATCTGCCAAGACCTGGGCAGGAAGCTCACAATGCTGCTGACTAGTGGAAAGAAATTCATCGAAAAGGAAAAATGGTTCATACTGGTCACAAACAAATTCAAACCAGATGATCTTTGCAACATTGACTGGCTGCTCAGCATGAATGTGTTCTGCGTGTTTGACTTTGACCCAGACTCAAAGATATCAGGTCTTTGCAGTAGATACCTTCAGCACCATGCAGCAAACCTGCATTTTCTGCATAACTACAGGATATCCAGTGGCACAACCATCCAAGAATTCACAAGCCACTTGCATCTGTTCGAGCAAACTAGTTGGATTTTTTGTAATGGCCGCACTGACTTCAAAGGGAATGAAACTCCATGTGATGAAATGACCTGGATCAAAACCAAAATTACTTTCCTGCGGGAATCTGTGTCTTTGATCTGTAAACAAATCTTGCCAAAGGGGACCTTTCAGGTTATTTTTCTTCTCACGTCACAGGTTGAGAAACCCCTCTTGCATACCTTCTATGAGTTTTTCACAGACATGGAAGGTCATGAAGACATTGTCTGCATCTGTGAATCTGAGAAAGATTTCCAGAAGTGGGAAAGCTTTGCAGAGGGTTCATGTGGAAAAGAAACTGTGAACAATTCCAGTGTTGTGGGGATGAAGATGAGTCACGTTAATGCGACTCTGCAGCATGTCCAACCTGTAAAAGCACGTGTCAGCAAGCATCTTCCAGTCTTTGTTAAAGGGACGTGTCTTCTTGAAACCCAGACAGAAGAACAGATGTATTCTCTGGAAATTCTCACAGTCAATCATTGTGATGACACAACCAAAGATTTTATCAATGAGGAGAAAACAAACATTGAACAACAGTTCTACCGAGGTGGGAGAGTCACATGGTTGAATTTCTGGCTTTCTGAGCACAAGTATGTTGAAGAGGTAATCAAAAGAGATGCCTATTATGAAACCTCCAAACTACTCAATGACGCTTTGAAATATAATGTCGATCAAACCCCAGTCACCCGTATAAACATCTACCATCACCCGGGAAGTGGTGGAAGTACTGTGGCAAGACAAGTGCTGTGGAACAACAGGAAAGATCTGAGATGTGCACTTGTGAGGTCTTCATATCCAACTTCTGTTGTTGCGCAACATGCAGTACAATTAAAGGAATATGAAGAAAAAGATCCACAGAAGTGCCTTCCTGTGCTGCTTCTCATTGAAGACACAGACAAAGAGTATCTTGATGATCTCAGGAATGAACTAGAGGTTGCCATCAACATCAAAGGAATCCAGTACGGCACTCTGTGTTTCATTTTGTTGAGCTGCAGGCGTTCACACAATCCAGAGAGGAAATGCAAGGAGTCTCCATTACAGAACGTGTCTGTTACCCACAAACTTTCTGATCAAGAGAAGAGGAAGTTTGCTAGAAAACGTGAGACGCTTGAGGAGCAATATGAGCATCAATTTATCCTGACGTTTGTTTTGATGAGTGAAGGGTTCTCCCAAGATTACATCCAAGACTTTGTGAAACATTTGCTCCAAGACATTGAGCAGCACTCTGTTGTCACTCGCCTTATGCACTATGTTGCATTGCTGAACACATATGTTCAGAACTCTTTCATCTCTCAGTCACATTGTGAAGCTTTGCTTGCCTTGACCATTCATATGGAGAGGTTTCGCCAGCACGAGTTTGAGAGATCCCTCAGTGATCAGGCTAAACTAGTCTTCTTGCACCTCAGAGATGACAAGACACACATTAAATCAATCAGAATCATCCATCCACTTGTTGCAAAAGAAATTCTCCAACAGCTTCTGGGAGACCAACAGACCCAAAGCAGTTTGGCTATGAGTTTGCTCTGCGAGAATGTGCTCTTTGAGCACAGATTTGGGAGGGAGGAGTATCTCTCATTTTTGAGACAACTCTTCATAAGGCGATCCAGAATAAATAAAGGAGACGAATATGACAGTTTCTTCTCACCACTCATTGAGCATGTGTGTGAAAATGAGAAGAACCCCAACAAAGCAATTGAGTTACTCAAGGAAGCATTCCAGCGTTTTCATCAAAATCCATTCTTTGCACAACAACTTGCTCGTCTTCATTATACATATGAGAAGTTTGAAGAGGCAAAGCACTGGGCAGAAACAGCAGCTAAACAGTTGCCCAACAACTCGTACATACTGGACACAAAAGGGCAGGTGTACCGGAAATGGTTCCAAGCAAAATGCAAAGTAATCGAAAATGACAATATACCAAAGACGGCCCAGAATACGGCAGATGCTGTTGAGACTGCTCTGAAAGCCCTTGAGTGCTTTCAGGAATGTGAGAGAGCAACTAATGCCGATATGGAAGATGTCAACTGTTCAGGCTTCTTTTCAGAAGTCGAAGTCGAATGCAGCCTCCTCAAACTGATCTCCTCGCTGCAATTGTTTGCCAACAAAACCAATGGCCACTCAGAATGTATGAAGTACCTGCTAACAGATTACATTCCTGAGGAACTTGTTGATATTTGGGAACCGCTTCATGGCCGTTTGAAAAAACTTCATAAAACAATGCAAGATGCCTTGGAATGGATTTCAGAGGATCTCAGTTACTTTCAGACAGATATTGGTGCAGATGAAGAAGAGACCCCTGAAAGTCCCGAAGAGAAGATCAGCCATCCCCTCACATGGTTGGCCAAAAAATTGTCAGAGTATGGGAAGTACTTCAGTGAAGCAGATTCTGCTGCACTTCTCCAACGAGGGCAATTAAATCCAGCAAAGCTAACTCCTTTCCAGAAACGCATGATCATTTATCATCTTGGTGGAGGCAACATCATATCCATTCTCTCCAAGCTAACCGATCAAAGGGATGCGGTACGCCGTCTGGAGCATATCCTCACTCTCTACCCTAGCGACCCATTTAAGGCCAGATTCGGACAAAGGGATGTCGTTAATTACATAGCGGCCCACATTTCTCTGAACTGCCTGTCTCCACAAACTCAGAAGGTCGCTTCTCTGAAAGATCTACAGGCTCTTTGTCGTCAGTTCCCATCTGATAAAAGGAAATGCTTGCCAAGTGCCCTGTTCTTGCTTACCTTGCTATTCTGGCCAGGCGATCATGACACAGACCATGAGAGAGAAGGCAAATATGAAATTGTGCAATCAGCCGTTGAGCACCTGGAAAAAGAATACTGGACCAAAATGAAAGACATCCCTCAGCGGAAAAGAAGGATTTACACACATTTTTTCCTTGGAAATGGCTATGGGTTGGATAAATTTGTCCACAAGAAGAAGTTTGACAAAATCACAAAAGGCTTCTCAGTCTCTGAGAAACGCATGAAGTGGTTCAGCGGTGAGGCATGGAAAAGCCCTGACATTGCCATGATGCTGAAACGTGTTTCTGGATGGACAGAGGATCGAGTGGTGTACCTCGAAGGCCCTCAGAAAAAAAGGTTCAATATCCTGCCTCTTTTCGTACCTTCAGTGCCCCATAGTAATGAAAACATCACCTTCTACCTGGGATTCACCTTTAGAGGCCCTGTTGCTTGCAACATCCTTGTGAACAGATAGTTTGTCATTGGAAAATGTACTGTGCGTAAATTGATGAAGAATGGACATGATATCCATCTTATTATCAACACCATGAGGAGTCCATGAACATATCTTTAAAAAGCACATGAACGCTATGTTAGTTATTCATTTCGGCAGAGTTGGCAAATAATACAAACTAAAATGATGATGAACAAGACTTGTTGAATATAAATGTTTTTCTAGGCTCTAACTTCAATCAACATATGCTCGATATACACGTGTTCTGTTTTTTTTTTCTTCCTTTATTTGCAAATGTATTTAAGTATACAAAAAAACAAACAGTTTATCTATCAAAAAAAAAATGTTTTTATATGTCAAATCTGTATTTTAATTCACTCCAACAATAAGGTATCATTCATGAGCCTAGGTATAATCGTATGCACACACTAGTAAGTGAATGGAAAAAATTCTTACAGTGTACAAATATACAGTACTATACCCAAGGAAAAAGTGCAAGCCACCTATTGTGCATGGTTTTGTTTTAAACTGGATGACATTAGCTGATTATGAAATTAGCTGATTATGAAATCTGCAAGTCTTTTTACATAACTGTTTTTAATTATTGGAAACATGTACCTGAGTAAAATGAAATAAAATTGTCTTCAATTCTAATTGTATGATGTCATGTTTTGAACAAATCGGTCTCTCAGATTTAACAAATAATTTAATATGGGATGAACTAGTAGATTTATATTATTAGTTTAACTGTGATCAGTCTACATCAGGCTTTTGAATTATTCATTTTTGGACTTTGCAATTTATGTTAACTATTCTAGAAAATAGAAACTTCCCAGTATTTGTATCTCTTGTGGTAAATTTAGGTCAACACAGGAAAGAACATACAAAGCCAAACTCGTATCTGTACAATGATACTTCCCTCAAAGCACAGACAAAACAAATTTGCGTTGTTTATAAAGTTTTGCTGCCTAAATGAAGTAGTTCATTGTATTTCCAAAAAGCATATGAATACTTAATTTCTATAAATGGGGATGACTAATTATTGAAAAGAATATATGACATTTTGCATTTAAGGTCAATACATATGTAATGTCCGTAATACCAATTTATTTACTTACATTTTTTTGTACAAAATCTTCCTTGCTGTACTTTTTTTTTTTTAAAGAGATCATTCCTCATTTGGATACATAGAATTTAAAGACAATATTTAACACGTGATACTGTTGGCTTAATAAAGCTTCATTAATAATTTTTAAGTAGCTACTGGACTTGGGAAGTTTCAAGGTGATATTATGACATTTTATTTATTTAAGTAATCTAAGCTTTCGGGGAAGCTGCTGTGAAGGTGTTGCAGCGGTTTTGAATATTTTTGTCCCATTATGCTTGCCGTAGTGTATACATTAGCTTTGATGTTGCTATTATGGATGCATCAGTTATGTCTTCGGCAGTCATGTTAGTGCCTTTATTACGGTTTAATTAATCAAAATTTTTTTTTTACAATGTTTGTTTCTCTGTCATGCTCCAGTACTTACTTTCCCTGGCTGTAATTTGGTTTTAGGTAAAAGCGAATAGCGCCGACAGTAAATGTTCACTGCGAGCTACAGCACTAGCTAAAACTAACTTTACATGTCTATATACAAAGCAAAAGGAGTCATTTGGCTTCACTTCATATGATGGCTCTGTTGTCTGAGCTGAGTGTGACTGTACTCCTCCTCGCCTTGTCTTTGTTAGCATGCTTGTACAGTTACCACTTGTCCAGCTATGAAGCCAGACTGGTTAGGTCAGTCCATGACAAGTACAGCGGGATCATAGTACACAAACGGACTATTTATAATTCAGCAAAAACACAGAACATGTCAAAGCGCGATATCCACCCAGAAAGCCATCATAAGTTTGGCATTTCCAGAGAAAGTAAATGCACCATGGGCCCAGAGAGTCGGTTTGACTGTGGCAGGGACAGGCTTCTGAGCCAGGAGGAGTGTGAGGAGAGAGGATGCTGCTACTCCCCTCTGACATTCTCTGCAGGGCCACCCTGGTGTTTCTACCCCCATTCATATCCTGGCTATGAAATGGGTCCCCTCACTCCAAGCACGCGGGGACAGGCTGCCACCCTGACAAGAACCGCCCCCTCCTGCCTTCCTAAAGATATCTCCACTCTGAGCTTAGAAGTCATAGAGGAGACTTCAAGCTGCATGCACATCACTGTGAGTACTTGAAACTCTGTTTTCCCCCGGCATGACCAATCAAGTTTACGATAAAGGAAATGCAACACATTCAATATGGAATCTAATCTGGTGTGCACGAACTTGTGATTTATTTTAAGTTTAAGTAGGATAATAACACTAATTGTATTTTTAATTTATTTTTCCATATTTGTTAGACAAAGACAATGCATCCTTTACTTTTGTAAATGCTGCATAATGTACACCATTATATATATATATATATGTGTGTGTGTGTGTGTGTGTATATATATANNNTATAATTGATTAGTTTCCTCTCAGTTAAAGGATCCATCTTCTCAGCGGTATGAAGTTCACCTTCCAGCTGGAATCCCTCAGAATGAAGTTGATGAACAGGACATCCTCTATACCACTGAATACCAGTCAAACCCATTTGGTTTCATAATGCGGCGAAAATCCAATGGAAGAGTGATGTGAGTGGTTTTGTCCACCTTTCATCTCAATGTATAGAAAACCATTATCATAATGTCTGTCTTTTAACCTACTCACATAGGTTCATTACCAGTGATGAGTTCAATGCAATGTGTTCTCTGTCTTTAGTATGAACACCACCGTTGCTCCCCTACTTTTTGCTGACCAGTATCTGCAGCTGTCCACCTCACTGGCCTCTTCCCTTGTGTCTGGCCTCGGTGAGCATTACACCTCTCTCCTTCTGGACCTCAACTGGACCTCTCTGACTTTCTGGAACAGAGACATGGCACCTTATGTGAGTCTATTGCACTGCTCCAAAAGGTTATGTTAGTAAAACCATTTATGTAAAAAATAATTAGACTCCTCTTTTAATCAACAGCAAATCACAGCATTACATGAAACTCATTGGACCATTCATTTAACATACACACTGCCTTCAACACTGTCTTTAATAACCTTCTCACCTCTTTTCTGTTCTGTGTGAATGTCTCTCTCTACAGGCTGATGCTAACCTCTATGGTTCCCATCCGTTTTATATAGTACAGGAAGGAGATGGCTTGGCACATGGAGTTTTCCTTCTTAATAGCAATGCAGTTGGTATGACTCCTCACACAACATCCCACTGCTTTTTTTTCATTTGCTTTCCTAAATGTAGGGAAGTACAATATTATGGTATTTTCAAACTTATAATACATTGTTAATATCAGCAAATGGACCTATTTTTTCTCATTTATAATTATTCACACATGTCTGAAATAAGAAAGCCACTTTAAGTTACATGTAAAATATGCCATGTTCATTTTTAAATGACATGAAAAATGCTTTAATCCCAGAAGGTAATTTCAGTGTTGTAGATTTGTTCTGGAGGGTGATGACTGCTGGCAGGTATGATCTTTAGTACCTTTCTGTCTTGCATTGGAGTTGAAGAAGTCTCCTACGGAACATGCTTTTGCTGTTTCTTCCCTGTGTTGTGTAGAGTACGTGAGGAATCTTCCACTGTTTTCAGTAGCTTGTTCAGCATTCTTTTCTGGACAATCAGCTTCAGCAGCTCTACAGTTTTCTCCAGCAGAGTACCAGCTTTTTTGATTAGTTTGTTTCTGATGCTGCTGCTCCAGCAGATGATTGCAATTTCCACAATAGACTTATATTAGATATGCAAAATCTTGGTTCAGACAGTGGATGATCCTACCTTCCTTAAAAAGTAGAGTCTGCTCTGTCCTTTCTTGTAGATGGCCTCTGTGTTGCATTTCCACTTTAGTCTGTTGTTCAGCTGAACTCTGAGGCACTTGCATTCTTCCAACACCTCCATCTCTTCTCCAACAATTTAAATCTAGATGATACTGGATTTCTGATTATATCTGAAACAAAGATGATTGAAGTCTGTTGCCTGTTATTGATGTTGGTACCATAGTGCAAATGAGGACAATAACTATTCATAGTTGTTTTCTGAATTGTATTTGCAGAAGTGATGTTGCAGCCAACCCCAGCTCTCACCTGGGTATCTACTGGTGGAATCCTAGATCTGTATGTTTTCTTGGGTCCTGATCCACAAAGTGTCATACAACAGTACCTCCGGATTGTTGGTATGTCTTTAAATGTGTGAGTAACATTCAGTCACACCGCTTCAGGTAGCTACTGTAAAGGACATGTTTAAATACCAAAAGAGAAACAGTATGTCATTTTTAAATGAAAAACCTTTGTAAAACAGTGATTATATTTACATGTTTTAATAATTCCATTGTCTTCTTCTAGGATTTCCCATGATGCCTTCCTATTGGTCACTGGGCTTTCATCTCTGTCGCTGGGGCTACACGACCACCAATGCAACTCGGAAGGTTGCACAACACATGCACAATGCTAACTTTCCCATGGTAAATGTAGCTCATACATATATACAGGAACAATGTCCACTCTGCTTTTTGCACCCTTGTCATATACTATATATATATAATTTCAAACAGATTGAAGTGACTGTAATGTAGATGTCTGTAGATCATCATTCTCAAAGAGATTAATTTCTAAAGCTTTCAGTGTTCTTAGGAGCTCAGTTGGCTGAGTTTTACTGTAAAATTAAACAATTGGAAAACCACCAGAACTCTATGAATTGACCTTCACCAGCCAATCTCCATCACTCAGATTTTTATGTTATTGTGGCTAAAAGGTGCCATAAAAGGTGTAATAAGGTACAGCCACATTAAGTCTATCAATGTTAAAATTAAACTCTAATGCACAAATTACATAATCGTGGATGCACAAAAAGTTACAGAAATGTTTTCTCAATCATATAGTATACCATTTTTATGTAATAAAATGGTGATTGTGCCAAAATCAGTGAGTGTTTTTTTTTAATGGTCTAAAATAGTTGGCATTAATAGCTGCAGTTGGTTTCCTCATTAAACACTTGGTTGTTAACAGTTGTCAATTATTTTCACCACCAGGATGTACAATGGAATGACTTGGATTATGCAGACAAGCGGAGGGTGTTCACCTTTGACCCCTGGAGATTTGGAGACCTGCCAGAGATGGTGGAGGAGTTTCATAAAGAGGGCATGAAGTACATCCTTATTCTGGTTGGTTATCATTGAGTTTAAAGACCTTAAAAAGAATGGATTCTGATTTAATTGTCCTATTTTTGCATTTCAATTTAAACAGACAACACAAAAGATCAGTTCATTAATGTGATTAAAGCATTTTGTAATTATGTAAATTAGTTGGGAAATTAGATGAATGTAAAAATATCTACATGGGTAGCTGAAAGGTTGTCTCATGGTTTGTGCTTCAGGACCCAGGTATCAGCAGCACCAGCCTTCCTGGAACTTACCCTCCCTTTGATGATGGACTGAAACGAGATGTCTTCATTAAAAATGCTACAGGACATATTCTGATAGGGAAAGTAAGACCTCTGTTTTTCTTTGGAATGTTTTACTTTCTGCGCTGTTGTAAGGCATGTGGAGTATGTCCATAATGTCATTTAATCTGGGTGTGGTTGTCATGCACACGGTCGGTTTGTGTGTACAGGTTTGGCCTGGCCCAACAGCCTTTCCTGACTTCACTAATCCAGAGACCAGACAATGGTGGGAGGACTGCATAAGAGATTTTCTTTCCAAAGTTCCTGTTGATGGTCTGTGGATTGTATGTACCTGTAAATTGACCTTTTTCACAACTAAATATTTTTTGTTTTTTTTGCAAGTTCAGATCTCTAAATTGATAACTTGTATTATTTTTTTTTACATTCATGTTGCACTCAGGATATGAATGAACCAGCTAGTTTTGTCCAGGGCTCAATGGATGGCTGTCCTGACAGTGATCTGGAGAATCCACCATACACACCCAGTAAGTATTGAATTAGAATCCACATTATTTGTGTTTAAAAGTATAAAAATAAACATGTAAATAAAAACACACATGTAATTAGTGCTGGCCAAAGCCCAAGTGAGGTTCTTGGTGAACATTTGGCATCACCCAAAATAGAGAACTGGTTTTAATGTATGGTAATAAACAATACTGTATGAATTACTTTAAATGAAACTGATGCAACCAATAATTTGATGTAAGTATCCTTTGATAATACATAACACATAAAATTAGTGATGAATTTGAGCTTTTTAGTGTATTTGTGTCAGAAACTTCTCTTCAAACTTTAACCAGTTATATGTATGAAACCTGATCATTTAAGTTGGTGCATAAAAAAAACAACAACTTGTGTTTGGTGCCATATTTTATTCACAATTTCAATAGATTCTAGATTATTTTTGCACTCAAGTTCTAATATAATAGTTCACGCATCTTTATCAGTTTTTGGAAATGATATACTCGTGCAAATTAACTATGCACTGATTGTATGTGAAATACACCAACAAATGTTCTGTTTTCACATTAGCATCTCCTTCTTTCTCCAGTACAAAATCTGGATTACCTGAATTGATATTATTAATGTCAGTGCAACAAATCAAAGGGACAACTAAATTAATATGGCAATAATTTAAACTGTTGTTGAGAAAATATATGAACATTGCCTACAAATCGAATTCTAACTAATAATTTAGTCTTGGCTGTGAATTGTGTTGTGTGGGATGTGAACAACAGCACTAACAGTTTATATACATCCTGCAAATGAAAGAAACTTGATGTCAATTAAAAAGCAAAAAGTAAGCTCACAGCCTACTGTTATATCTTATTTAGGTCATATTTGGCTTCCACTGACAGAAAAAAAACATTAGAATGTAATAGATAACTATTTTCACCAACATCATACATCTTCTTTTGCTGACAATTTTCATACTCTGCATCTGATAAAGTTACCTCTTCATTTTTATGCTAATGAAGTCACTTGGGATGTCAAATTCTGCTTTACACCTGCAAAGATAAATCTGACTTGCTACAGTGGCACCCCCACTAGATGGCACCCTAGGCCACTGCCAGCGCTGCAATCCATAACAGATCTGCTCATTGCCACATGTAAAACAGTGCATTCATTTATAACCTGTATGTTTTGCTGAATGTCTCATAAACAGGGGTGGTTGGAGGCCAGTTGAACTCGGGAACTCTTTGCATGTCGGCTCAGCAGAAGCTGTCCACTCACTACAACCTGCACAATCTTTACGGACTCACTGAAGCCTATGCAACACACAGGTTAGTCCATGCAAGGATGTGCAGGATTACTTAAACAATAGTAAATATGGTATTAGTAAAACTATAGTTAAAAAGAAATCTGTCTTTTGACATCAGCTGACAGACAATCCATAAATAATTTTGCTTGTTTATTATATAACTTGCAAATAAATCCACATGAAACACTTGTTTAGATAGTTTAAAATCTTTTAAAATGAATTGAGAATAAATTTCGCCTGGTGTTAGACCACACCAGCTGTAGAAGTAGCTGTTCTATTCACTGTACATTCATCTCATTAAGTATGTTGCCATCCTCAGTGCTCTCTTGAAGATTCGAAAAAAGAGGCCGTTTGTGTTGTCTCGCTCCTCTTTCCCTGGTATTGGACGCTTTTCTGGAGTGTGGACAGGAGACGTCAGGAGTGACTGGGAGCAGCTTAGATTCTCCATCCCTGGTGGGTAAATACACCATAAAAAGTCCAAAGGCTGCATTTTTGTAATTATGTTCAAACATATTTATGAATATTTGAACTAATGTGATAATTCAGAGCGGATTCAGTTTTAATGTGTTTGCTTGAGGGGGTTTCATATCTTGGTTTGAAGGATTTAAAGATTTAATTAAGCCCTCAAAGTTTTTGTTCTTGTTTTTTATTAAGTCATCACATTTTAGAGAATAGATAAATTTGGAGTGACCTTTTCTACTTTCTCTGCCCAGCGGTGCTGCAGTTCAGCCTGTTTGGGGTGCCTCTGGTGGGTGCGGATATCTGTGGCTTTGGAGGCAACACCACTGAGGAGTTGTGTGTGCGATGGATGCAACTTGGAGCCTTTTACCCATTTATGAGAAACCACAATGACAAGCCCAATGCTGTGAGACACGCACATTGTTTGTGTGGTTGATTGTGTGATGATTTTTTGGATATTCATATGTTTCTGAGTTCAATTCTATGCACACATGTGCAAAGTTTTTTTATTAAATCTGTCATGGGGTTTTACAATGAACTTGAGGTCTGGTCTGTATATTATTTTCCAAAGTGTCTTGAACAGAGCACTCTATCTGTTTCATGTATTATGAATATATGTAACTGTCTATTCTCATTGTCTGTGTCTTTCTGTTTTTCTTGGACATCAGCCCCAAGAACCCTATGTGTTCGGGCAGAAGGCCCAGGAAGCCATGCAGAGTGTGTTGAACCTTCGCTATTCCCTTCTCCCATTCCTCTACACACTCTTCCATCATGCACACACTTCTGCCGACACCGTTGCTAGGCCTCTTTTCATGGAGTATGTCATTTCTTCTCCCCTCCCCTCATTCTTATCCTCCGCCACAGAATATAACAAAGCATCACAGTTCACTTTTCATCCTTTTATCTGCTCCATGTGTATCCTTCACTCTCAGGTTTCCCACTGACCCTAACTGTCAGACCATAGACCGCCAGTTCCTGTGGGGGAACTCACTTCTTATCAGCCCAGTGTTAGAGCAAGGAGCGGTGGAATTAAATGCATATCTTCCAGCTGGCACATGGTACAGCCTGCACAATGTAAGTCTCCACACAGTACCTATCAAAATTGAGGAGATTTATTGCAGCACATGAAATCGGTATTGCCTTTGCGCCTTTTTAAAAAAAAATTAATCTACAATAGATTTTTTACTGATTTTATTGTGATTTTTGCTCTTTGTTGCTGCCTTTTACTACTTTTTAATGCTTTCTTTATACTATCTGTAATGCTTTTAATGTTTTATGTAAAGCACTTTGAATTGTTTTGAACAGGAAATGTGCTATACAAATAAACATGCCTCGCCTTGCCTTGCATTGCAGGGTCAGCCTATCAACAGTAAGGGTCAGTACTTCCTCTTGCAAGCCCCTCTGGACACTATAAACGTTCATGTGAGGGATGGACACATTATCCCCCAACAGGTGAGTGAGTGTGCAGGAGGACACAGCAGAACATAGTGTGGATTATCTTTGGTTCACTGTGAGAGAGCATTTGATGAATACGATTTTTGAAATTGTTGGTGATTGTGATATTTAATACAGAGGTTGTGTTCACATACAAGTATCAGGAAATCCTTCCTGATGCTTGATTTTAAAACATTAGGTCATGTTTTGTTTGATCTTCTTTTGCTTGTGAAGGAGCCTGCTTTGACAACCACAGCCTCACGCAGAAAGCCTTTCTTCCTGACGGTAGCACTATCGGCAGGTGGCTGGGCGTTGGGTGACTTGTTCTGGGATGATGGAGACAGTCTTAACACCTTTGAAATGCAAAATTATTGCTACGTTATCTTCACTGCTGAACAGGTAGGAAAGAGATGAGAGATGTTTGCATTTAGAAAGGTGCCAAGGCAATGTTTTGAATTTTGCTGTGCTGCTACTTTATTAAAAAATCTGAATCACAAATAAAACCGAGATCAAATATATTTTTTTTCTGATAGATTTCAATAAACAAATGTAGAAATTATTCCTAAATTCTTGTATCTTTGCTTCAGTCTCAGATTGTGAGTGACCCACAGAAGCTGAATGGGGACTTGGACGGTCTGGTGTTGGGGGGGCTTCAGGTATTCGGTGTGCCCTCAGCGCCTCTGTATGTATTAGCAAACGGGGAGAAAGTCAGTGATTTTACATATCGTGCTGACACTAAGGTGAGTGGTGTAGCCATCAGCAATACTTTCTTTGATACTTGTGATTCACAGCAGGATAATGATGTCGCTGTGTCCATCTTCACTTGCCTTTCTATCCATCCTTTCAATAAACCAAAATGATATTTGTATCCTTTCTCACAGGTTCTGACAGTGATTAGCCTGACGTTACCCTTGTCAAAGCCATTTGCAGTCCAGTGGGCTCTCTGATGCACTCTCTTTATTGCCTGCGGGCTTAAGGGAGCCTTTGGCTTCTGTACTTCTGCTGAAAGGATCCACTACATTTTCCTGCAGTGACACCAACAGATTTCCTTGTGCCACTGCAACCTTACTAGAGCTCATTATGCACCTTATTTGTGCTCTGCCTCCTCTTTCAAGGTGACAAGCTCTGTAACCAGCAGGTTTCTTATAAAAATGTGGTAAATGAAACTACAGAGAATCTTGTTGTGTGTGGCTTATTGGCTCTGCAATTTTGCTGCTTACTTGTACAAGGAATCAGGATGTTTACATGTAAATTCGTAGTGTTAATAACTTTTTTTTAAGTTCTGGAAATATTTTTTGGGGGAATATAAATAAAAATGGAAAAAAGGAAACAAGCTTGTGGTAAGATGTTAAGTGTACTTATTATTGTTTCTGGTAGACATAACCTTCATACAATTTAAGATTGATAATAATGATGCTTTTTTTCCTCTACATGTCTATTTTATTGTAAAATAAAATAACATGCTTTATAATTTTTTTTATTTTTTAACTGGTGAAAAAATAAATGATGTGTTACCTAGATAGAAGCCAATTGTAAAAAGACAGGCGAAGGCAGCAGTGTTACTGTGTGAGGCGATGCTCTGACTCCAGCTCTGGCCCTGGTGATGCGCCAACTACACCCCAGCCTTTACCAATGACCTTTAAAATGTCACTTATGATGAAAAAGGTTAGGTTTCATGATAGGACGGGTGGGATGACGACTTAATCAAACATATGCATATTTATTTTATATATTTTACAGGGCGTCATGCTTATTTTTCATTGCGTTTTCAATATGAAATTGCAATTCCTGGCCCTAGTAAAAGAAAACAGCATTTTACGTGCCGGAAGCTGCTATATAAGAGGTGGGGGGGGGGGGGGGATAGGTCTTGAGGTACGAAGTCAAGTCACACAAATGACCAAGAAGTAGCAGGAAGTAAAACACTTGCGCCTTCCAAGTTAAAGCGTTCAGTCTTCTCAAAAGTCGCACGCGACATATTCGCCAAAAGCGAGTTTACGTTGAAAGTTAAACCGGAAGTGAGCGTTTTGTGCTGTAAAAACATCGGCAGTCAGGCGTGTATTGCCATAGTCGAGATACATGGGATGAAAACAAGACTGGAGTTCGTAACAATCCAAGCTAAATCCACGAGAAAGCAGCTGAAACTACCCCGGTTCGTACTGGTCGGGCTCTGCCAGCTCAATGAGATGGTTGTCCGGTATGGGCTGTAGACTGCTGCGGTGGGACTGAAGGTGAGACTCAGCCCCGTTTCTTCTACATGCTGCTGTCTATTCATTCATTTTTAATCCCCCAGCTGGAACAGGTGCCAGCAGTCAAGGAGAACACATTTGATCCAAAACGAGCCAATAATGTGGTTGCAGTGTTGCTGCTGGATTAGACCAACTTTAGAGCAACCTTTTGAACGTGGACATCGCTAAATGAAACACGTGATTTCGGCCATGGTCTAGGTTGCTAAACTAAAATATTTATGTTAAAGGTGGGACAGATGGAGTCCCTGCTCAGAGAAATAGAGTAAATACTGACAAGGGCCTGTGTAAATAGCCTTGTCCATCCTCAGCTCCTGTCAGGCGGATGCTGCTGACCCGGCACGCCTCTGCTGTAGCTACAAGCTGTTACTACTGAGACTTGTCCCACCACATTCAGGACAGGGCGAGACCTCCTTCTGTTTGGGTAGGAAAGGTTTTAAGGGATTGACACAAACATTTTTCAGTGTAATTCGCTACAAAAGACAAAAAAGACCTCCACTATAGTGACTTGCTGTGGTTAAAGGTGTTTTTGTACTGGATTGACTTGCAGTTTTGGTCCCTTAATACCATTTGATAAATAGGGTTTTATACAATGTTCTATTAGGATGAAACATGTGGATAAACAACATTATCTGAGATTACAAACCATTCAAACACAAATATTAATATAAGCATCACAATTATGCTATCAATATTGTCTTTGTTGCCTCACAGTTTGAAGATTAAAAACTTTTATAAACCTCTTTAATAAATCACTTTTCTTCATCTATTATAATGTGCATTTATGTGGTTTGTGCTGCAGCGATATTGATTATATAGTTAAATATTACCACCCTTCAGGGTAGAATGTAAGTTTTGTGGTAAGTAACATTAATCACAAATCAAAGCCTTTCCTAATTGAACATCAAAGTGCAGCTATTTGTTCATTTACAATTATTGTACGCAAAAGTGGCTGCAAGGATTATGCAGATTTAATTGCTTGAGCTAAATTCAGAAAGGTTTTATGATTTTAGAGCACAGAGTGACTTTATGAAGTAACAGTATCACATTCTTCCTGGACAGGAAATATGTTTTTCATGGTTTTTTATGTCACCAGATGTAGCAAAGCCTCAACTGTTTTCCAATAAATTCCCCGGTAAAGTTTCCTCCTAACTCACTCAGACTGTGGAAAGTACTTCGTTTTCATGCTTCTTTGTGGACGGTGTCTTTTCAGCCACCCCAGGCGTGTTGGTGTACAGCTTCGATAAAAAGAGAGGGGGTTCAGCACTGGCTCCTCTATTCAAATGTCAGCGTGACAACTTAATTAATGTTGCCCTGAGGTGAGAAGCTGAGACCCTGGAAGTTTTTGGCTGTTACACTTTTGTAACTGAACGTCAATGGCGTAGGGTTTATACACTTTTTTTTCTTCTTTTATTTTAACGTCAGGCAGTCGGTTAAAAGTTATAAAATGTCACACTTGGTTCACGTCAACAGTGGGACTAGAGTGAGTCCAGAATGGTGTTGCACGAGTCATTTGAAAAACACTGAAAGGTCAAAGAGGAGTAGCATAGTGTGAGCACACTGAGGTGTTGACACCATTAAGAATGAGGTGAGAAGAAAGGAGGGACAGGACACTTTCCTTTATCGGCCAGTCTGAATTTGAAACTGACCTGGGTCACCCTGCGATCTCATGCAAACCAAAATAACTACAGCATAAGCACAGCAGAGAGTGTGTTATTACTGTAATGAAACAACTGAACAGCAGTGCAACACATTTAGGAACCAAGCTAGTGATTAAGTTGCAGTGTTTTTTCTTTCACTTGCAAGTGGACTGGTCTGGTGTTATAGCAGAAGTTAGCTTGCACAGTAAATAGCTCCGATGTTGGTCACTAATATTCATCTGTTGTCTTTTGTGATGGCTTTCTGCATAGAGGAGCTGATGGCTCAAAGGGTACTTTTTTTTTTTTGAAATGATTAGACCGTTAAATCGGACTAGAAAAATCTAAACGTTATGTTTTAAAATTGATTGCTGTTAAATTAAAGGTTCAATTGTTAGTTGACTGATCAGTTACTGAATTTTGATGGAGGATATATATATTTGAGTGTTTTTTATGTGGTAAAACTGTCAAGGATATGCTAACTCAAGCTTCTTGCTTGGGACAATTTGCTGATTTTATTAGGCACATAGATCATGGTATATCAACTTTTTTTTTGTTTTGTTTTGGACTCAGAATATTGCAATGAACCAAGATCACTGACAAACAAAATAGAAAAAGAAAAGAATAATGATAATATTGCATAATCAAAAAATAATATGAAGAAGTTTGAAAAACGAGTGGGAAGAAGTATGCACTTAAAAAAAAAAAAAAAAAAAAGTAAATCAAACGATGACCCTCAGCATGTCTCTGTGAAGTTGTGCCTAGACTTTGTGCCAGCAGACTTCCTGTGTGAGGCCTGGCAGAAGGAAGTGGGGTGCTGCCTTAATCAAGCAGCGGTAAACATGCCCCCTAAGGAAAAAGGAGGGAACATTCCTGAGATAGAGTAGGGAGTATGTGTCAGAGTGTTCAGCCAGCAAGAAAACAAGGTTATAGACATGAAGTGGATCCAAAGGCACAGATGCATACAACATGGGTGAGACTCAGAGAAGAGATCAATGAGTTAGACTGTAGAGCAGGTGAGCCAAAGAAAAAGTACAATCTTAATTGCTTTAAGTTTTCTTTGAGCCAGGAGAGCCAAAGATCCCCTTCAAGCCTTTGCAGAGAAGAAAGTCTTCAACATGCGGCAGCATCAAAAAAGCTTCTTCATTTATAGCTCCATGTGAAGTTTGTTTCATCACGCAAAGCTCTCTCGCTGAAACAGACGTTTTAAACACTGGTGGCGTGACATGCTGATCCCTGTTCAGCACTGACGTTAATGACATTTGTTGGCTCCTGATAACCGCTTGGAATTTCTCACGGATGGAGTGGAGTGTGTATGTGTTGTGTGTTTTTTGTGTGTGTGTGTGTGCACAGCAATGTGCCAGTGTGCTGTTTGCAAAAGGTGGGACACAGAAGCTGTAACTGTGTTAGCTGGTGCAGGTGCATGGCACAGAGAAATGCTGAACAAGTACGGAGAGGAGAGGGGATTCCAGGGTGGAGCGCTGCAGTAAGGACACTGCAGTAAATATTAGCACTAATGTGACAGAGTAAAGTGTGGATCTGTGCAGCTTTGCAGCAACGTTGTTTAATTTGTCCTTTAAATCTCTACTTAATGGTCAATTTTATTCTCCTTCCATTTTTTCTCCAACA
Organism: Atherinosoma microstoma; assembly: GCA_037177055.1. Taxonomy (NCBI): domain Eukaryota; kingdom Metazoa; phylum Chordata; class Actinopteri; order Atheriniformes; family Atherinidae; genus Atherinosoma; species Atherinosoma microstoma. The sequence continues at coordinate 12,226,089 of JBBBVU010000022.1, read as the reverse complement.
TCTTAATGTTGTCAAACAATATCTGACAAATAAAACTCTATTTTTTTCACTCTTGCTACTCAGAGGATGGGCTCAGTGTCCCGGCGCCTGAGGAGATGTCTCTGGGTCGGCTCCTACGGCGTGCTTCCTCCAAGGCCTCCGACCTCCTGACCTTTAACCCCGGGGCAGGGGGTTCATCTTTACGCTCAGGCCTGGACGGCGAGATCATCTTCTCCAAAAATAATGTTTGTGTCCACCCTGCAGAACCCCTGCCTGGCCTGGCCGAGCACCACCCAGGTTTGGCTGCACACAGTTTCAAAGTATATTATTCAGGCCAGCAGGGACAGCTTACCCTTCAGCTTTTACTGAGACTAATACTGATGTCAGAAATTATTTGGATATATTTGCACAACTTTCTACTATGTTGACAATAGCAGTACACACTGCCTGTGAACATGTTTGTGTAATGGATCTTGTGGTTTATTGTAACCAGGAACAAATGTCACTTTACCAAGTAGGTTTACAATGTATGGGCCACTCAGACTGTTTGTTTATTTATTTATTTTTGCTTTACATGGCATCCAACCAAGTTTCTGCCAAATGCCAAGCCTTTGTAGCTTTGAAACTGAACATTTTCATATAAAGTGAAATAACAAATCTTAGCTCTGTATATGCAATACATTTTGAACAGTAGATTTTAAAAAAAAAAAAAATCCTGAAATTGTAACTTTCAGATTTGAGGATCTCGTACCTTGTAAAAATCCTGATTAAATTTGCCATGTTATTCAGAGCTTTGTTAGCCAGCCATAGTTATATTCCAAAGCAGCACTTTGAACCCCCAAATTTGCTCAATAATCCTGTTTTAAAAGAGTAAATTGGACTCACCATCAGCAAATGTGATTAAAAGATTTCCTCGTGGCTCTTCTACACATAGATTTGCTTTTCATTACCATAAGAAAAGAAAAGAAAATTCAGATTGGAGCTCTGTGGAATAAGCTATTTGGACACAATACAGCAAAAATACAAGAAAATAATTTTTTAAAAACTTGGAACAGATTTAAGATTTTTTAAAAAATATATAAAAGTTGTCAAGACAAAATATAACACGAAAAATATCAGAGGATGAAACGGTCATAAACTTGATTTATTAAAAGCACTTGATTCAGTTTAAACCTTTTACTGTAAATGTACAAAAGAATAAGTTCAATTTTAGTTTGCAAAACAAGCTGCAGAACATGGAATTAAAATGATTTTACCTTTATGTGCTTGCTATATTTTATTCATATGAGGGCTGTATGAATTTTAAAAACATGAATAGTTGTGATTTATGCTGTTGCTGGTCTTAAACTTAATCTAATTTCCTTAATATTTCATCTCCTATCTTCCGTCATTCTCCTTTTGTTTGCGTTCATTTCAGGGTCATAACTCACCTTTCAGGTTTTACTTGATGTTTTTATGTTCTTGTCTCTTCTCAGATTACTTGTTTGTCTTAAAGTTGCATCTACTCTCTACTTATAAAAGGTTCTTTGATTTCCTCTTATGTTACCAAATTCTTCCCAGTTAACAGGGACGGTTTTGTTGCCCTCTGCAGGTTATCTGTGCGTGCACGTGGAGAAGGATGAAAGCCTGGGTACTACTCTGATTTTAACATGGGTCCCTAATTCCCGTATCCAGAGGCATGATGAGGAGGCATTGCGATACATCACTCCGGAAAGCTCCCCCGTACGCAGGAACGCTCGTCGCAGAGGCCGACGGTACAAAAAGCCATGTTCTTAAAATGTGTCTTAGTCCTAATGTGATCTAGCTTTGAACTTTATGATGCTGGATACATCTCCCTCAGATTGTTTAGAAGGTGCTGATATCTTGATCACATTTACAGTAACTGAGTAAGCAACTTGGAAAAGTGTAAGTATTGAAATAATCTCAAGGTTATGAGAAAAACTGAATTTAATATATTTTCTTTTCCTTTTGTAGTGTACATAAAGAGGCTCAGTATATGTTTAAAGTAGGCGCTCCCAACAGGGGGTCCATGAGGCTTTGAGCCTATGTGATTGTTAAAAGTTGAGGTGTATCTGCTGAAGTTTTTTTTTATCATTCGGATGTTTTGTTCACATGGAACTGGCATTTTAGGAGCCAGAAAACACAAACCAGTTCCCAAACCGAATAAATGGAGGTCATCGAATTCTGCCATACAACAATATGTTAAAACTATCCTAAGTTAAAAATAGAAAAACTACTTAGTAGGCCACACCTTGTGCATCCAATCAATTTTTTGTCCATGTACTGTGTGGTTTAGTGAAGTTAGAGAGCTGGTTAAGCTATGGTAGTGGAGAGGTTCACATTTATCCTGGTAACCTTGGTTTTCTCTGCACTATTTCATTAATGAAGCATGTCTGAGAAAGAACACAGAACATATGAATCCTCCTGATTAAAAAAGAAAAAAAAAGTAAGGCTTTATATTGATAGTTACTTTAACTTTAATTTTATTGTAAAACAGGAAAGGACTCAGCCAGAGTGCATGGTTTGTGGTGAGAAGCGAGCAAATGAAAGCATAAAGCCCAGCATCATTTCAGCATGGGACAAGTAGTAGTACTTGCATGAAGAGGGTCAAGGAAATTTGATTGGGAACCACTGGTTTAAAGAATATTCCATCGAGAAAAACAAGTACAAATAGGATGAAAACCAAAGTGACACAGACAGAATCATTTTTAAAGTCAGCTTTTAACATGTTATTGATGATGTTGATCACCAATCGTCCTCTCCAGACCACACTCCCGTCCCCCAGCAGCTCAAGAAGAAGATGAGGATGAGGAAACAAACATTACTGGCAGCACCTCTGCAGAGAACCACAGCTTGGTGGTAGAGGCTGGGGCGGACCCCTCCTCACATCAGCAGCAGCAGCTGCCCTCAGCTGGGGAGGAGGGCGACGAGGGTTCCTACGAACTGTCGGATGAGGTGAGCCGGGACAGCACCATGGGCTCAGACTCGGACACCTTCTCCTCCCCTTTCTGCTTGTCCCCTGTTAGTGAGGCGCTGTGTGAGAGCAGCGGCTCTGTCTTCCTGGACAGTGAAAGCAGGTAAGTGAGAGGGTTGACATGAGTTTCTATTAACTATCTGCACTGTTTTTTTGTTGTTGTGTTTTTTTTTTACCTCCGCCAAGGCAGACGTAATGTTTTGGGGGACGTACATTTGTTTGTTTGTTTGTTTGTTAGCAACATAACTCAAGAAGTTATGGATGGATTTTGATTAAATTTTCAGGAAAAGTCAGAAATGGAATGAAGTAACAAGTGATTACACTTTGGGGGGGATCCGGATCAACATCTGCATCCAGGAATTTTAATAAGGATTCTTTACAATGGGGGAACAGGGATAATTGTCATTATAGCTTCTAACTCAGCAGAATCATTGCCAAAAAAAACAAAACAAGATGACTCCATGATAAATGTTATAATCCAACATTGTTTGACCCGGATTGTGTTCATATTCTGGATCTGGTGATCCAGAAGGTTCTAAATGTAGGTTGTACTGGGTGGGGTATTGGACCTTTTGCGGTTTTTCTCAGGTGAGTGACCCTATGGCTTGGCGGAGGTCTGCACTCTCTGAGTGCTTCTACCAATTCTAGAATCTACCAATATTATTGTGGCTGTTTTTGTAACTTCTTTTATATCTAGCTCATCCTTACCTGAAAATGTGTTAGACTTTGTGTCCCCTGTAGTACAGTCGGGGAAATTTGTCACACATGCTTTTCTTTCCCTTCATGGCATGTGTCCATCTTCATTCTTAGTTTTATATAAAAGATGAAAAAAGACAGTAAGCACAGAAGACAATATTTGAAAGAATTACATTTTTTTATTTAACCATAACAATAAGAATTTCAAATCTTTGGAGTTAAAGTGCACTAGTTACTGATGATTCTGCTGGGACATTTATTCAGGAGCATCTTCAGGAGTACGTCCTGTACTGTTTGATATAAAAGCAATGACTGCTCCAATTTTTTTCATGTCATTTAATTGTCTTCAAAAGAAATGAAACGAGTCACCTTCATACCTTTTGTGAAAGCTCACACATGCTGCTGCTTCTAATTTGGCTCAGTTGTGTGTATTCCTTTGTTACTGGGACTGCAAACATCTATAAAAGCTACAACCTAGATGGATAGATCACAGCAGCTGTTCCACAAGTCAGTGATTATTGGACCTGGAAAAAGTCAGCTAAATAATAGTGATCCACAGAAACATTATAAACTCTATTTAGTATTTATTGCGTTCTTTTAAGGATACTTGATCAAAATAATTACTACAATTACATTTTATTAATACACAGATGCTGTTGTTGCTACAGAAGCTTGTAAAACATGTCACAATGAAACATTATGTGAAAATTCCTCCACCATATATGATGGAGTAAATTCTGTTGTTGTATAAGTTCTTAACTTAAAGGGGAAAAAAACCTCTAAGTGATCTATCTGAACACTCCTCTGGAAAAACCAACCAGTGAAGATATTATTTTAATTAAACATAATTTGAAATTAAATGTAAATTCCTGCTGTTATTGGACAGTGTAAGGTTGTGTGTTCATCCCATAAGTGTTGCCTTCTAACAGTTTTATTACTGTTGTGTCATACACAGATTAGTGTCTTCATTGTTTTTATTTGGAATGAGAAACCAAATCCAAAATAGTAACACGAATAATGTTTTCAATGTTTAATAATTAGAATATTCTGATGTGGGTTTTTATTCTTAATCTTTGGACAGAGTTGTAACCTATTTACAAGTTTTGAAATGACAAGCATTTAGTCATTATCTGTCCATCCATCCATCTTCCACTGCTTATCCGGGATCGGGTCGCGGGGGCAGCAGCCAGAGCAGGGAAGCCCAGATTTCCCTTTCCCCAGCCACATTTTCCAGCTCATCCGGGGGGATCCGGAGGCAATCCCAGGCCAGCTGAGAAATGTAATCTCTCCAGTGTGTCTTGGGCTTTCCCCGGGGTTTCTTCCCGGTGTGACGTGCCGGAAATACCTCACCAGGAAGGCGTCCAGGAAGCATCCTAACCAGATGCCCGAGCCACCTAATCTGGCTCCTTTCATTGCGGAGGACCAGCAGCTCTTCTCTGAGCCCCTCCCGGATGGCCGAGCCTCTCATCCTATCTCTAAGGGAGAGCCCGGCCACCCGTCGGAGGAAACTCATTTCGGCCGCTTGTATTCGCAATCTCGTTCTTTCGGTCACTACCCAGAGCTCGTGACCATAGGTGAGGTTAGGAACATAGCTTGACCGGTAAATCGAGAGCTTCGCCTTTTGGCTCGACTCCTTCTTCACCACCACGACAGACCAATAGAGTCCGCATCACTGCAGACACCGCACCGATCCACCTATCGATCTGTCGCTCCATCCTTCCCTCACTTGTGAACAAGACCCTGAGGTACTTGAACTCCTCCACTTGGGGCAGAACCTCATTTTCATGCAACATTTAATTTAATAATAATGATAGTATATTTATTAACAGGTGCCTCTCAAAACACAAAAGGACACAATAAAAATACAGAGTATTATTAGAAGAGGCATAAAATTCAAGTTCAAGTTCTGATATCTGGTGGTAGAGTTCCAGAAAGAATGAATGCCCTGCTCCTCATGGGGTGGGGGGGACAGAAAAGAGGAGGAGGATCTGAAGGAAGGGGATGGAATGGTGATCTGGACCAAATCAGACAAATAAGGAGGGCAAAGGTGGTGGATGTCCTTAAATGTATACACAGGTATTTTGAAGTCTGTAATGTTTAGACAGAAGCCAGCGATGCTTTCTGCAGAATGGGTATGATGTGGTGGATGGAGGGGGTTCTGGTTAAAATGCAAGTGGCATGAGTTCTGATCAAGTTGAATGGAGGGATTTTTGAGTAAAACCAAACTGATTCAGCCACTGAATCAAGCTTATTTGGGGTTTTTTTATTTTTCTATTTTTGTTGGTTTTGCCTTTTTTTTCTTTTTCTCTTTTTTTTACAAACCTAGGAAGTTGTTAGGGTTGAAATTCTTTGGCTCATGGAAAAATGACATGTTACAAAATTTTCTTTAACCAGGAAAAGTCTCCTTTACAAAAGCATTCAAGCTGGTGGTTTAACAGACCAGTAATATATTAATATGAAAGTCAGGAGCGCATAAAGAAATCGTGAAACTGCAACATATTTGTCCATATATTGATACGGATGCAAATACTCTCTCTAGATCTAGACTGTAGATGTGAAGGAAGCTGATCATTTCAAGCCTTGTGAATAAGTCGGTATTTTACCAGGATTTACTGTTAAAGCACAAAAACAAATTTGATTGTAAAATTTATTTGGATATTAAACGGATCAGTAGATAAGTATTAGAGTAATGTGTGCTAAGCTTTATGACTCTGCAGAGAAGATTTTTGATTGCTTCTGGTTATATTAGTAATTAATATCCAACCAACCTTGAATGATTGGCTGTGAAAGTGAACTCTAACCCAGATACTGTCGATGCTTATTTGTTGTGAAATTTTGCACATTCCTCCTAAGCTACCAGAAGGTGGCGCCAGAAAGAAAAGAATTGATTGCATGTGGGATGGTTTACTGTTTGAAGCCACATGGTGGCTCACTGCTCTACAACCCAAGGTCCCTAGGGACTGAAAGCAGGTAGATGACTTCAGCAGGAGGCATGAAAAATGTGTTCACTCATTTAAAGCAGCTTTCAGTCTCAGAGATTTTTGAAATGCCTCAGATTTCCTAAAATGAGTCTCCAAATACTACAAATATATAAAAACCACAATAGTTCTACAGGCTGCTCTAAAATCAATAGAGCCATCTGGACAGCGATCGTGTTGCTGTTCGGACCTCAGAGCCATTTAATTTTATGATTCCCTTCGTGGTTGTTTCCTCATGCAGCTATTTGGCCTGACTTGTTGCCCAGAATTTGTGAGCCTGTCGGTGATTCTGTGTGGGTTTTTAAGCGTTTTGAACCACTTCTCAGATCCCAGCTCGCTGTAAGTGCAGGCAGTGTGTGACTTGGCAGCACTCTCTGCTTCACAGCTTCTAACCTTTACTCCGTCCCTCTCTTCTTTGCTCTTAGTGTCTCTTTTCAGCTCTCTGGCACTCGGATACATCCGTTCCTTTGCCTGTTTTTCCCCTTCTTCTATTAAACTTTCTGCAATCCCATATTAGTCAGCTCCTTCCACTCATTTTCCATCTCTCCCTCATGTTCATTCTCAGTGTTTTTTTTTCTTCTATATTGTGTCTTTCAGTATTGCCCACCTCTTAGGTATTTTGGGTGGGAGGGGGGGGGGGGGGGGGGGGGGGGGGGGGGGGAGGGGGGGG
>JBBBVU010000022.1:12206398-12218692 GCA_037177055.1 Atherinosoma microstoma | reverse complement strand
TTTTTCTTTTCGGTTTTTTTTTTTTTTTTTATTTTGTGTTTTTCGTGGTTGCCCACCTCCCAGATCCCTTGCCCCCCCCCCCCCCCCCCCCCCTTTCCCCTTCTCTTCCTAAAGTCTGTGTGAAGCCCTTTGATTCCCAGTGCTCCCAGGGTTGTTGTGCTGGGCTGAATGTCAGCTCTCCGGATTAGAGGACTGAAGAGAGCAGAGCAGCAGCCAAAACCCTGGAACCCACTCAATCTCTCTTTCTCTCTCGCTTGGTTTAATTGACACTGTTAAGGGGCCAGGAACTGGAAACATGTCACTTGGAATCATTCAAAGAGAAAGAGCCGCGTATGGGAGAGTGAGAGCGGATGAAAAGGGGGCAGAAAGAGGAGAGTGGTGGGAGAGAGCAGAAAAGAGAAATCCACAGCAATGTCTGTCAGGCTTCTTAACAAGTTTCTTTAAAGTTTAATTGTAGTTTACGGAACTGTCAATGTGTTCTGCTTCCTGAGGCTTTATTTGTAGAACTTGAACATGTGATTATGGCTCAGGACAGTGGTGTCCAATGGTTGTGGCTTGTCATGCCTTAAAAAGAAAACACGCTGTGCTTGCAGCCATTTATTATATATTCAGACCTAAGGAGGTATGTATGAAAAAAAACTTATCAGCAATAATTTTTCAGCTTTTCAGTTTGAATTTCAACAAACTGTTCACATCCTGGATATTTTCTTGGTTTGTTATTCTACAAAGTTGAAACTAATTTGGGTTCATATGAGTTGTATGACACTGATGAAAGTTTTTCAGAAGTCTTATAAAAGTCAGATTTTCATGTGTGCAGTTTTGGGATAATTGGGATATTCAATTGATTATAAGTAATAAATGGAAAAACTTCAGGTGTTTTTCTCTATTTTCTTCCAAAGTGTACCGACCACCTTCCAGCTTGTGCCTCATTCCGATCACTCTCTGTTCCCTTTAAGGATTAGCTGAAGGAACTGGAAGTCCCAGGAGGTCTGTAGCACTTGGTTCTGGTTCTCAGTGTGACCTGGCAGCACTGTCCTCTGGGGTAAAGCCTCATGTATGTGGAGAGAAATGTTATGAGGGGCCTCAGGGCAGTTTAATCTCAACCCCGTCTAGTGGGACATGCCACTAACAGCAGCCTTACTCCATCAAAACAGCTTGTTTACAGTTGTACAGCTTATGTAGTGTGGCTGCTGGGTTATGAATAAATATAATCCGGCTGTCAATGTTAAAAGATACTCATGCTTAAGTGCTTTCTCACTCAATTCTTTGCTTCTGTACTTTTACGTACTTCAAGAATGTAGAAAAGAATGAAGTAAATGGGCTTATAGGCCCTATAAACATTCCCCACTTGACAGTCGTCTGAGTTATAAAAAAAATGATTTCCTCGATATTTCATGTAGTTGAACTCCCTTACCAGATCTTGCTGTGCCTCTCTCCCATTCCCCTACTGGTTCTTCACAGTCTGGTTTGTGGGGTGATACATGAGACGGAGAGCAGTAAATCACTAGATAGCATAAGGAAGCCACACAGCCTGGATTGATCAGCCCTTGTTATTTTCCCATTTGCAAAGAGGGAAACGATCAGCTGAACGTGACTAATTCAGGTCAAAAAATAACCAGCGAGGCCCACCCATCTCATCAGTGCCCCAACATGCAACTCCTGTTAGCCTTGTTGTAATTGGAAAACAGTGGAAACAACTGATGATTTTTTTAAATGAAATAAATCAGTCTCGTATAAATTCTGAATGACTTCTGGTTTTACTTTTTTTATAGATCATAAGTGTGTTTTACAGCAAGTAATGAGCAATGAGCACTTCATTTAGATGTCTACTTCTCAGATGTCAGTGGGTTTCACGCATTTCTGTTTCTTAGCTTTGGCATGTCTAGAGACGTGTTTGAGAGTGCATTATGGTCATTAGTTATGGTCCATTCACTTGTGTTTGGTATGTGTGAGAAACTGTGAGCAAATCAGCAAGTGAGAGATTCTTGAAACTGACAAACTGGTGTCTTTTATTTCGCTGCACATTGCATGTTTGTGTTGGCATAAGTCAATTTTTTATGCTGTCGCGCTTGCCCTTCTCTGTACATACATGTTATAGTGGGTGTGTTTGTGTTATTGTGTGTCTCCTCCTGCAGCAGAGAAACCCTCAGCTCAGGTTTCAGTGCCGGGAACAACATGCTCGCCATAGGGGAATGACAAGGGAAATTGGACGGCAGACAGTGTGATTTGTGTGTGTACAGATTTCCTTGTGTATGTATGTGTCTGCGTGTCCTTAGAAGCCTCCATGCATTCCTCATATTTTCGCCTCTTGGCAGAACCATGCTGAGACAAAACATCAGGGTAGATCTGAGCTACGCTGTTATCACTAGGCTGAGCACTACCAGCCTCTCTGTCTTCATAATATTTATTATTAATGCTCTATATTAAGGAACAACTCTATATAGATCTGAGGCATGAAAAATAAAATTTTTGCACAGTTGGGGATAAACAACTTTTGAAGTCTCCCTGCTTTCATGTCATGGAAATCATTAGGCGCTTCAGAGAATAAAAAAATAATTTCCAATATTTCTGTCTTTTTGATAGAGAATTGTGCGATGAATCCATGAACCATTCAGTCAGCTCTGCGTCAAGTCTGGACAGCCACGCCCCCTCTGACAGCAGCGTCCAGTCTCAGGGCATGCGATGGGAGGAGCAGCAAAAGTTGTTGGCTTTGGAACAGCTATGTGGAGTTTTCAGGGTTGACCTGGGTCACATGAGGTCACTGAGACTCTTCTTCAGGTCAGCAGAGAGTTGGAACAATCACAGGGGAGGTCATGCTGGTGGGGTGGCTTTGCCCTGCCACGCTGCCATTTTGCTGATTTTAGAGTTGTTTTCTTGTCTTTGTCATTGTTTGCAGCGATGAGGCATGCACTAGTGGCCAGCTGGTGATAGCTAGCAGAGAAAGCCAATATAAGATCCTCCACTTCCATCATGCTGGATTGGACAAGCTGGCGGAGGTTTTCCAGCAATGGAAGTGCTGCAGAGAAACGCAGCTTAAAGACCAGGTCAGCTTACAAAGTCCAGGGTTTTTTTTGTTGTTGTTTTTTTTTTCTTCTCTTATTTTTAAAATCAAAATTTTTATTCAAATGTTAGCTCCCTGACAACATTTTTTGCCCTCCACTTTCCATTTTTCTCCTTTTTCCCTTTTAGGTTTCCGATGAAAAGTCATGCATGCAGTTCTCCATCCAAAGGCCCACTCTACCATCAGCCGAGACCCACCCAGAGGAAAGGCTTTATCGACGGCTGGATGTCACCACCTGGCTACGTCACCTTAACCACAATGGACAGGTGGAGGAGGAGTACAAGCTGCGCAAAGTATGTGCAAGGGCATATCTCCATGTGCATGTCATTACAGACTTGAGGGATAGGTTAGGAAAATAAGTCAGATCACACATCTGGCTAACAAGCTGTTGTCCACAAATTCAAGAGTCGCATTTTCAAACTTCACACACACTGAAAGTTGACTCCACTGTTTTAAACTTTCAGTTTTAATCAGCATTGCCGTCTGTAAATAATGAGAGGTTCAGTCTTGGCCAATGTACCCTGTGAGTCATTTTAGTTCTCCGGTATTGACTCAATTCATGGCTTACCTTCTTACAGAAATGACTCAGTGGCAGTTAGACCATGACCGAGATGTTTCCTTTCTAAATGCACAAATGCAAAAACAGAGCAGAACTGTTCTTCTGGATGTGTCGAATTAAACAGGTTCTTTTTTTTTTTTTTTTTTGCAGCATTTAGCAGCACTCATGAACATTTTGCATCCACTGTAGTTCAGCGATCTGATAGTCAAGTGGAGGTTGTCTACTTGTTTGCATACACCTCTGTCCTCACAGTTATCACTTGTGACCTTTGTTTGCCCTCTGATTCTCCGAGAAGGCCCCCTTTGTGCTCATCGTATCCGTTCCCCTCCCTCTCTCCGCCAGGCCATCTTTTTCGGCGGTATCGACCCATCCATTCGTGGTGAGGTGTGGCCCTTCCTGCTGCACTACTACAGCTACGACTCCACCTCTCAGGAGAGGGAGGCCTGGCGGCTGCAGAAGCGCACTCACTATCATGACATCCAGCAGAGGAGGTGGGCTACGGAAAGATCTGGGTTTCATTGCAAGGTCAAGTTGATGCGGTGGAAATCGTTTTGTTTAAAAAGTCTAAGACACAGACTCTGTCAAACAGCAGAGTATCTGTCACGCGGCCGCAGCGTCGACTGCCAGATGCTCAGTCAGTCAAACATTAAACCATATGCGAGTCTGTTGGGGCTTCTCATCGCAAGCACTGAGCAATCAATAGGCACAATCAGGCAAGTGTTAAGGGGAGGTGCTGGGTGTGATATAAAAGGTCTCTGGAGAAAAAACATGTCAACGCTTATCGGATCATACTTTCTTGTCAGAGGAAAAAACCCACAGCTTGGGTATGCACGGACAAGCACACGCACACTAATCCCACATATACATAGAACCCCGGTGTCTTTATTTATCTCCCCCCTACCATCAAAATATTAAGTGGCACATATTTTCACCCATTCTACTGCTCTGTCTGTAATGAATATAATAATTGGACAGGTTTCATCTGTATGGCCTCTTAATGTTTCGAGTATGCCAGAAGGTCTTATCGAAGTTGGTTAATTAGGGTCCTTGTTCTGACTTCGAAGTGGAATACTTTAAAGACCCTTTGACTAAAGGAGCCTCCAGGGCCACAAGTTGATCATTAGGAGCAAGGATACATGTCTGTGGTTTTTTGCTCCTTATTTCCTAACCTCCTAAGCAACTGCAACTGGAAGGAGTGCAACTTTGATGAGTAAAATGGTTTTGATCAGCCAAACTGGATATCTGACGTGTCAACAGACAAATTGACTTGAGTGAATAAAAGAAATATACGTGTAAAAGTAAAAGATATAAATAATTAATCATTTATTTAGAAAATACAGAGTTGGTTGTTAGCAGATGATGCATAAAGAATTCCTTTATTCATCTCTTTTTTTTTTTCTTGAATAAATATATCATAAATGTGTCATGCCACAGACTGCAACCGGTTGATAAGAAGGTGCTTTTGTTGCTGGTTTGAATGTAAAGCCCATTTGTTTAACAGCGGCTGAAATTCAGAAGAACTCTATTTTTGGATGACATTTGCTTAAAAGAAGAGGAAGTTAATCTCCATCAGTCAGCAATGTTCCCTTTGCTCATAAATACTTTCTCACATATGTTCTGAGTAGGGCAGCAATCACAATAGCCCAAAGTGAGTATTAAGATGTGTCCTTCTATATACAACCAACAATCCAAAACCCCAAAGACCATCATATTTGAGAAAGCTACAACCAAAAGATGTCTTACATTTTTAAACAAAAATGTATTATTATTATTATTATTATTATTATTATTATTATTATTATTATTCAACTATTGCTGGACAGTGAGTTGCTAAACCTGTAATTCTTTGTTTGTTGGTTGGCTAATTATCTTCTTATCTAAGCTTAAATAATTCTAAAGCATATTTTCTAATTTCCATTCTTTGAATAGCGTTATGGAGAAAATAAATACATAGGGCCTCATTCACCAATATCGTCTTACAAATCTAATTTGTTCCTAAATTGTGCTGAGAAGTTTTTATTTTTTTTTATTTTTTTACAAAAACCCTCCATCAAATTCATGAACGTGTTTGTAGACCTGGAATTTTTATTTCTTCCTGAACTTGGACAGCAGCCTGCAGTCTGGTCCCATGAGCGCATCATGGTGCACATCTTCATGGTGTCGTGGCTAAAGTAGACGTTATTACTTAATTTGATTAATTGCAGTATTAAACACCACAATGAATTAATCGTAAAGATCCCAAAATATCGTCACTTTCCATAAAAGATCATGTCACAACCATAATTAGAATTTTTGATATGGCTAGTGTAATAACTTTGTTTATGCATTAATATGTTAAAAAGTTAACGTGTTAATTCCACAGATTAATCTCTTTGCATTGACGCATTCATTTAGACAGCCCTAATGAAAATTTAAAGACTTATACATAGTGTTCATGTGATATTACACATTTATAGTGTTGGGAAATTAATTAACACATAATAATCCTAAAATCGTGATCATTTCTTTCACAATAATCGTACCAAAAAAATCTGTAATCATGAGATGCCTAGGCTAAAGGGGAAAGCGGTACATTGTAGGATAAACTACATCCTACTGTACCTTCTACAGTTTGTAAAGGACATTTCCACCTGCTGTGGCATTATTTTTAAGATGTGGTTCACCTACAGAGTGAGTAGTGCATCCTCCAGGTAAGTCTGAAAGGTGTTAACTAGGTGGCCAGGAATTAACCATGACTTCTTAATAAAACTAAATATAATAAAACGACATGATAAATTCAGCAGGTGGATCTGGGAGTCACAAGTAACTTGGACATTTATGGAGGGATATTCTTGTGGTTGAGGAAACGGATCTGGCTTTTGCACCGATGGTGTTAGACCAGCCATAGAATTAAATCCATCTTGACTACAACTTTTTCTGGAATGAATGAATTGGATGAAAATAAGATGGATTTTTCCTCAAGGGAAATTATAACGTTTGGACACGATCTTCAATATCAGTAGTTTACCAAAGTTTATTTAAAAATCTGACAAAAACTACTGTAGTTTTGGTATTTTATGTATTTTAATGAACAAAACAACAGAAAACAACATATACTGATTTTGTCCAAACATGTCAGCCCTCAGATGTTCGTAAGAGTACTCCTGGGTGTTCGTAGGATTTGTTCTCAGCTAACAACAAATCCAAGATACAAAGAGTTTGTTAAATGCCACAATTTTCTTAAAAAGTTCGCAAGTAGAATTTAAGAACATATTTGTTTGTAAGAACGGTGGGTGAATGTCAGATTTTGACAAAAAAAAAAAACATTTTGATCCTCTGCAGACGAAGTCGGTGTACTAAAACCTTCTTAATTCATGATTTGTTTACAAAAATATAAATTGATGAAATACTTGTCTGTGGATAAAGTTAGTAAACCCTTGGGTTTAGTAAATATTGTTGGTTTACAGATATCATGATTTTGCACAATTGTCCATTAGTCTTCTATATGTTTTGAAGTTTTCTGACATGTAGTGCTTATTTTTCATCCTGAAACATTTCACTGAGGCTCAATTCTGGACTTTGACTTAGCCATCCCTTAACTTTCAACTTGCTTTTCTTTGAACTATTTCTTATGTATTTGTTTGTGTGTTGTGAGTCTGTGTCTGCTTACCCATAACCATAAAAATCACTAAAATATTAAGTGATGAAAACTGCTGAGCAGCATCCTCCAGAGAGCAACGATAGAAAGGTGACTTGGGAGGGTCCAGCAACACAAACACACAGCATCAAAACTAAACAGTTGCGTGGCGTTGCATCAGGTGTGCGTGCGTTATTCCTAGCGGGGCTACATGGAAAACAAACAGTGTTAATTAAATCCCCTCTGCTTGTTAGGACTTGAGTACATTAGTGCCACACACAAAGTACATTGTTAATGTAGTCCCTTCCATTTAAAGGGGTGGACGGGGGCTTTATGGTTGTGGTATTATCCTCAGTGGAGCTCTCAGGTCCGCTGCCTGCCCACTCCCACATTTTCATGCATTTGAAGCTAGAACTCTACACCAGAGTACCATCTTTAGCATTTACTATACATGTTTATAATAATAACTATTAAGAAATTAAACTCAGACCCACTAGTTACTGCCCTCTTATCAATTAAAAGTGAATTAACATTAGCAGCTGATTTTGGTTAAGAAAACTGCTGCGGGGTTCAGCATCTCAACTTTTTCCTCCCCATGTTTCTAATTTTGTGTGTGCGATTCCTCAGATTGTCCATGAGCCCAGAGGAGCACAGTGAGTTCTGGAGGAAGGTGCAGTTCACGGTGGATAAAGACGTGGTCAGAACGGATCGCAGCAACCACTTCTTCAGGGGAGAGAATAATCCAAATGTAGAGATCATGAGGTCAGACTGTGTTCCTTTTCTTCTCCCTACTTTTTTTTTCTTCCAATCAACCTGTCTCTTAAATTCATGCTTTATTTCTGTCATCTCCTCTTGGGCCGTTCTTATCATTCCCTCTTCCTCAGCTCAACGCACAGCCGTACCTACAGTATTCATTTCATATTCTGAACCCTGGGGGAGCCGCAAATGAGTTTCATGCTTTATTGACTCTGACTAAGCCGTCTGAGCACTTTTGATGCATACTCACAGCTAATGGCTTTCTAAACGAGGAGCAAGAGGATTTAAATAGCATATTAGTTTAGCGACTCTCCTCGAGGCTCCTGGTATTTGTCCTGGAATTATGTCTTATATTGTGTCTGAGGCGGGGGGGTACCAGAACTGCATGTGTCCACATACAATGCTGCTTATCTCATGCTTCCCACAGTTATCTCACATCTATTCCTGATATGTTACAGATATGTGTGCTTGCTTCATTCAGTTCATGTTGTTAAAGCAGGCATTCTCATATTTCAGTCTCTAAAAGTCATCAAACTTGTACTTTGTTATTGTTGCACCAAAACAAAATAATGTCCTCGGGGGTTTCCTTTGTTTATATGATACTTACTTATGCATGAAGAGTGCAATGAAAGTTTTTTTCAAAGTAGTGCACATTTATTTATTTATTTATATATAAGGAAAGGAAGAAGAAAAAGGCATTAATTAGCTCCCTGGTTACCAGAGTAGTTGGCATAGCAACCACTAAAGCAGAGATTGTCCTGTTTTTCTGGGCATTTCCAGCATTGCTGAAACACATGTTGGCTCATTCACAGTGTTTGGGTGGGACTATACTTTTCAGGGGTTTTGGCTGACTTGTGTAGAGGCTTTATTAAAGACTGTCAGAAAAATTGAAATGTTTACGAATCTGTATCGCCCTGTTACATCAGAAGTTCTGCTGAGTTTTTTTTTTCTTTTTTTCCCCCCTGCTAAGAAGTTTGAGCTGCACTGAGATGTCCATGGTTGTTTTTGCTCCAGGCGAATTCTGCTCAACTATGCAGTGTTTAATCCTGACATGGGTTACTGCCAGGGCATGTCTGACCTGGTGGCCCCTCTGCTCACTGAGATCCAGGATGAAAGTGACACCTTCTGGTGCTTTGTCGGCCTCATGGAGAACACCATCTTCATCAGCTCCCCACGGGATGAAGACATGGAGAGGCAGCTGGTAGGAGGTTTTACTGTACCCTCTTGGAGTTAGCCAGATAACATGTCACCACATCTTGTGCTTACTGCTACTCTGGGGGATATGTACAGCAGTTTCTGTACGTTTTTACATTGTGCCTTCTTTGTATAGAATGGCTGATTTTTCATTTTGCCTTTAAGTGTGTTTTTAAAGAGCCCATGGTCACTCATTTACAGGTTCCTGCTTTTATTTAATGGGTTTATTAGGGAAAGTTTACATGCAAAGTAAGTTTAAAAAGCATATTGCTGAAATTGTTATTTTTTTTACCATCTTTAATCTATTTTAGCTCCTGTCAAAAGACTTTAAAAAAAGATATTTGTAACTACTATCAACATAGATATTGAATATAAGAGATCTTAAAATGCAAAAGACCTCTTTTTAAAAATGGTTATAAGCCCCTTCTGTCCTTCACATTGTCAGACACTATGTTGTATGATCTGTTAGCTGTCAAGCATGAACTGATAATAACAGCCTTCGTGAACCCAGAGATGTTAAAGGTAACAGTAGGTCAGAGGGGCCTACAGAGGATCCGATAAACAATCTCAACAATACATGCACATTTCTGACCACCAAGTCAAGGTTTTTTGTTTTTTTTTACTAAAACTGCAACAGGTGGTCTCCAGCAGAGCACAAGACAATAAATCTTTACTCCACAGATGTACCTGCGGGAGCTTCTGCGTCTCATGCTCCCACGCTTCCACCAGCACCTGACTAGACTCGGAGAGGATGGCCTCCAGCTGCTCTTCTGCCACCGCTGGATACTGCTCTGCTTTAAGAGAGAGTTCCCTGACACAGAGGCCCTGCGCATGTGGGAGGCCTGCTGGGCACACTACCAGGTCAGGGCAAAGTCCAAACGGCTTCTTTGTCTACACAAGAAGACCTTTGCAAACACTGTCTCTGTGCATAAAACATTTTGGTGCTTTTTTTAAAAAAAAAAAAAAAAGAGAGAAAAAAGAAAAACTGATTATTCTTGCTTTGCAATGCAGCTGTAAGTTTGTATTGACTTTCAGGAGGCATGCAAAGGGGAGTTGGTAACATTGTCTGTAACAAAAAGAGTTTATGTTATTCCTTTAAGCCTGTCACTACAGACTACTGTAATCCTGCTAAATGGCTATAAAGTGTGCTCTTAGTCTTGAAGGGATTTAATCATCTAACTCTGTAGGGATTTGACTTCAAGTCCCTCATTTCTCACATTCCGACAGATTTCATTAAAAGTATATTATGTTTTTAACATAGATAATAAAGAATGTAGTAAGCTGCATATATAATTCTGATTAAGCCAGGCTGTGTACTGCAGGTCATTTTGGCTAGGAGCTTTAAATTCTCCTTTTAATGCCTTTATCAGGATCCAGTAAACTTGTAACTGTGTCATGTTCCAAACTGAGCTTAACACCTCCTCTGGCTGAGACCGAGTCAGATATCTCTGTCTTCGCTGCATGCCATCTGTTCAGACTCTGCTAGATGTTAAGATCTTCAGCTACAGGTGGTGGTAGAGGAGATGGTGTAAAACCTTGGTTCAGACAGTTCAAAGTCGTATACCAGATGGGCTATGAGCAAGAATGTCTGATTGATATCAGATTTTTCTGTGAAGAAGATGTTATCTTGTAATAGTGGGTTGCAGCTGATTATTTTCCGTTCTCGCCATCTGAAATGATGAGATTAACCTGACAGTTTATGTGAACCAACACAATCAAATAATTCTATCAATAAGTCAGCACATCACCAACAATTTAATAGTATTCAGATCTTATGCTTGAAATGCGATATAAAGTCTTATTCTCCAGTTATTCTGAGACTTTTCTTTTTCAGATAAACTCTAATTAACACCTAAAAAGCTGGGGACACAATACTCAACTTTCACAGTCTTTGCCAATTTTAGAAAAAACACACACTAACAGACTGGCCTTGGAAGATTTTCTTATGACAACTAAAAACTGGGTATCACACATTTAACGACTGCACCAGATCAGAGATCACAGACTACACGACCAACTGAGACAAAGTGACCGCAAAAAAACTCTCAAACACTCTCACAGGGACTCGAGGTGTAAACAAACAAACTGCTCGCTGCTGCTGTGTAGATATTTGCGCAGCTATTTGCTTTGATGAATCCATAAAAAAAACAAACGATCAAGTCGCGGAGGCGTCAACGTTTGGAGTGTGGACTTTTCTACTCTGCAAAAGGAATTGGAGGTCAGTGAATTAAATACTTTTAGAAAACGCGGTTCATCAGCTGTTTCCTGTTGTCTTCACCGACTGACACTATTTCCTGTGTCCCAGCTCCTCTTCTCATTGACCGTTGGTGACGTGTGCATTCCAGTTGAGTCAGTAAACCGCACACACTACCAGATTCACCTTGAAAAAATTTAAACACGTTGGAATTACAGTGACTGCAGTCTGGCGCCGGTCTGTTCACCTCATACACTTCCTTATTAGAGTCCGAACCCCGTCACACTAAAGATTTCTGCGCCAACTTGTCAGGCCAACAGCCCACAACTAGTGTCGACTACGCACACAACTGGGAATCATGGGTAAAATCTGGCAAAAAGACTGTAGTTTGTCCTCAGCTTCAGACATGAGAACTGAGATCATGGTGTTTTCTGAAATTTGCACAACTTCCTTCCTTTTATCCTCTGCCCTTGACCATTCTCTTTTTTTCATTTTCAGACAGACTACTTTCACCTGTTCCTGTGCGTGGCCATCATTGTTCTCTATGGGGAGGACGTTTCAGAGCAGCAGCTCGCTACTGACCAAATGTTGCTCCACTTCAGCAATCTTTCCATGCACATGAATGGAGAACTGGTGCTACGCAAGGTATCGCCATGGCTTTTCTTCCCTTTTACATCATGTTTCCATCATCATCTCATTTTTGTTCTCAAACCAAAATATTAAAATTCCTCTTTGCATGACTACGTTACTGCTCATCCTACTTTTTACGAAAATTGTGGCATTCACCAAAATCTTCGTATCTTGGATTTGTTCTTAGGTAAGAACAAATCCTACGAACACTCAGGAGGACTCTTACAAACATCTGAGTGCCGACACATTTGAACAAAATCAATCAGATTGCTGGTTTTCCTAAC
>JBBBVU010000022.1:12190979-12206298 GCA_037177055.1 Atherinosoma microstoma | reverse complement strand
CACTCAGGAGGACTCTTACAAACATCTGAGTGCCGACACATTTGAACAAAATCAATCAGATTGCTGGTTTTCCTAACTGCACCGGTTCAGGCTGCGCACAGGCCAGATCCGTTTCTTTAACAGCAACTTCACTATAAATGTCTGAGTCACCTTTAACTCACAGATCCACCTGCAGAATGTTGTACTTAATGATTAAAATTCATTACATCGGTGTCCTTTTTAATATACTGATAAGTTTTATTAAGAAATCCAGGTTTTCTCCTGGCCGCCTGGTTAATAAGACCTATCAGACTCACCTGGAGGATCCGATGCAGCACTCCCTCCGTAGGTGAACATCATCTTTAAATGATGCCACAGCAGGTGGAAATTTGCTTTGCTTTACCAGCTGTAGAAGGAACAGTGGGCTATGTAATCATCATTCATTTGTAGGTGTACCACTTTCCTCTTTAGCCACGACACCACAAGGATGTGCGTCCTGAGGCGCTCACAGGACCAGACTGCAGGCAGTTGTCCAAGTTCAGGAGGAATTAATTTAACACTTAAAAATGAGGAAAAAATCAGGCTTCAGTGCACATCTTTATTATAATCTTTTGTTTTCATTCCTTTTTGTCATTATGTCTGTTATTTCCCCTTCTTGGTTTCACCTATGGCTTTGTGTGTTTGCACACTGCCGTAAGTCTCATGACCTTTTATGGGCATTTCTGAGATCTACGAACACGTTCATGAATCTGACGGAGGGTTTTCGTAAAATACTTACAATTTAAGAACAAATTTAAGAAGATGCGTAAGAAGATGTTGGGGTACGAGGCCCTATGCTGCAGCACCGGGCCACTGATAAATAGTAAACTGCTCACAGAGGCCTTGAGATACTAAATGGGATGCTGCCACATCATGCAGAGGATTTATGATCTGCGTCTATGCTGTTGTGCTTCTGCTTGCTTCCTCATGTTTATGGATGCTGTGTTTGTGCTGCAGCTAGTTTCTCTTAGCATGCAGCTGGTGTAGTTTCTTTTGTTGTTTTCTGAGATTTTTCATTATGTTTTCAGAATAGGCGCGCCAGCCTTTGAGCTGTAGGTAACAGTATGCAATGCTGACCTTGACAGTCTTTTGTTATCTTTTAGCCAGGAGACAAGGATATTGATTTTATTTTAATGTTTCAGTGTGCTGTGTTTGCCCTGCTCTTCCAGGCCCGCAGCCTTCTCTACCAGTTCCGCCTTCTTCCCAGGATCCCATGCAGCCTCCATGACCTTTGTAAACTGTGCGGCCCAGGGATGTGGGACAGTCGATACATCCCCACTGTGGAGTGTTCAGGTGAACACCCAGAGTCCCAGAGCTGCCCCTATGGAGGCACATCCACCTCACAGCCCTCTTCTCCCTCCCCATCATCCTCACCAAACCCCACCCCAACGCCTCCACCCAATGGCAAGAGAGGCTCCAAAAAGCGGGATATTTTCACCTTCAGGAAGCAGTCCTGAGATGGATGTCATCGGGAGCTTGTGCTTGTTTTGGTTCATGCTAGAGCTGCCAAACGTTTGGATCTCCAAACTGTTTTTTCTGCTCCCGGACCCGTCTCTTCTCTTTCCTTACTTTAGTTTTTTTTTTTTTTTTTTTTTAAATGAGGATTTTTGTCACTTGATCTTTTCATGTGATGCAATGTTGAACACTGCCTTACAAGAATGTTGTTTTTGACGTTCAGTATCACGTGAATCTGCAATGAGGACGGTTTGCTGTCAAACAGATGAGAGGTCAAGAAGCTGCTTTCCTCTGGGAGCAGAATGGACAATCACCAGCCGCTGTGTTGGTCTTGAGCTAGTTCAGGTTCTGCTGCTGGCTTGGCATTCCTCCATGGGCTTTGTAGGCAGGGGAGGTCACATCAGGGTCTCAGGCAACTGGGCTAAATTCTTGCAGACTCTGAAGTAGGGTCAAAAGGAACTGGAAATTCATTCACTGGACTTGAACTTGAACTTTTCAAAATGTTCCTCTGTTCTCACAAAGGAGTATTTGTTTGAATATCAAGTTATATGTGCGTGTCTCAAGTCTGAGCAGGACATGAAATCCAAATTTTTAGTGTTAACAAAACCGAATTAGATTGAATTAGTTTTCTGCTTTGTTTTCTTTCTTTTTTCATCAAGTGAATGTTTGCATTTGTATCAGCAGTTACAAATATTTAGCAATATTCTATCCTTGCATGAGCAATTCTTTACATATAGAGGGCACAACACAGTTGTCGGAAAATACTTCAGCCCAAAACAGAGGTAAGAGTGTGTTTATGGTGCAAATACTCCGTGATAGGGCTGCTCATATTTCCTCGTAGGATGACGGTATGGAACATCCTCCTGAATTCTCAGTTATGTTTTTTCCTGATGAGAAGGAGGAAGAAAACTGTCCAAGTCTAATGCACATGATTATGTTAACCTGCTGGGCCACATATGTTACCATTTGCACATGAGCATTGTAAAATATCAAACGTCTGTGGTATCATATGGGTGTGGCATCAGTGTTGCCAAAGACAACAAAGATCGTGGTTTCATCAATGCAGAGAAATGACTGGCTCTCTTTTGTATCTTAAATTTTGCCCTATGTTGAACCAGGATTGTGAGCATTTGTCATCACACTTTTGTTATTTTTTTACACTTTCACTTTGAATGGATGACAACGCACTCAAAACTAAGAATTGGTCCACATGAATGTATCAGTGTTTTGCCTCTTCTCACTCCACATCAACACTATAAATATCTTGGGTCGGTCCATATGTTTAAACCGGAGATGTCGCTAAACGTCTGGTAAGCTGTCGAAAGCCACACGCAGACATCTTAAGGAGAATTTGGAAGGGAAAGTAGAGAAACAAGCCTGTTGTTTATGTATTTTGGCCTCATAAAGGGGTATACTGTGATGTTGCCTCAGGTGTTAAGATGGTCTCCACTCAAGATCCCCCCCGTCCCCCGAGAGCTTTTGAATGACGCCCTCAGGATTGTAACATCTGCAAAAATGCTGCTAAAATGTAACATTGATTCATTTGATCAGCTTTCCAGCAGTTTCTGCAAAAGACATCCATGTAAGTTATCAAGAGGTGCATCTGGTGACATGAAGGCTGTAGTGAAATGAGCTAAGTTAGAAACACATGATGGGAAATTAGTCAGTGTATGTGAGTGAATTTGATCTCATGGATTTATTAACATTAAATTCACATTGTTTACACAAACAAGTCACGCCTTTTTAAGGGGTTATTGTGAATTGTGGTCACGAATGTACAATGTTGCTGTTGAATTTGTTGATGTATTACTGTACACTTCACAGCAAAAAGAGCCTATTCTTATCATTGATATTAATAAAAATAAGAGTAATAAACTACAGTCACACTTTCATTCATCACTCAGTTGCACCTGGATAATACACCAGTTTGTAAATGCTTTAATGAGAGTGAATTATTTTTAATATTTTAGTGAGATAAATCCCACTGGGCTTCACAATGCTACCACCTGTACCGCTATTTTCCATTGATACCAATATTTGAAAAACTAATACATATATCACTAGATTATTAATATGCAAAATAAAACTGTTAGCAGTTTATCTTTATTTACAAATTGCTTTATGTTATGAACTAATTATTAGAATTTAGAGTAGCTTCACAAACCAATGCAAAAACTAAAAAATTATGTTTACCTTGAATAATTTAAGATGTTCAAGATTATTAAACAACAAAAAGTCTTTCATATGGTGACATTTTAGAGATTTATGAGTTATTAGTACTCTTGACATTTTGAAATAGTTTCTTCAAACAAAATATAGAACAAAAAGATTCACCTGTGTTTAAGTATGAAAGTGACTTGAACTTATCAATAAACTGTTTTTGGAAAAAAGGGTCTGTTTTCCAGTTTCTTTTCTACAATGATGAGATGATTGGTGAAATGGTAAAAGAACAAATGACTTCATGTTGTTTAAATCACGATGTGAGTATGTTTGTGTGTGTGTGTGTGTGTGTGTGTGTGTGTGTGCACTTGTTTCTTTGTGTCTCTGGGTCAAATTGACCCAAAGACCATGTGAAAGATTTAAGTTGTGCAAGATAAAGTAGCATATATGCACAATATGTGTTTTTGTACATCGTTATCACAGAAAATAAGCAAAGGCCATTGAGTTCTAGGTGGGAAAAATGTATTTTTGTACTTTGTGTTTATTTTCTTGTAAAAATTTGAAGCAGGTCAGTTTGACCTGAATGCCATATAAAGAGAGGAAATGAAGCCCGAAAGGAAAAGACAAGTTTAACAACAGGAACACATGGACACTGGGTCATACTGTGGGTCTACTTTTGTTGTCTCTTGCAAAGGCACTGAATGGATGAAAAGTATGATAAAAGCGGAAAATGAACATGCATTTTAAAGTCAATTGTGGTGATGATCCTTGGTCAACAACCCAGAAGGCCACATCCAACACAAGAATGGTTGAAAAGTAAAAAGTGGAGTTTTTAAAGAAACTAATAGAACCCTGACCTAATTCTTACCTAACCTGACCTAATCGCTTTATGTAAAGGCAGAGCAGCACATTAAAGGGAGGAGCTTCTGTCACTCCAGCAATAGCAACAAAACATCGGCATGTACTCAGCTGACAAGCGTTTTTTAAGTTAAGTTGGCTTACAGCCACTTTAATGGTAAAGAATGCAAAAGTAATTTCAAAAGAAAAAAAAACTTAATAGTTCCTCCTCCAGCATGTTTCCTTGTTTCCTATGAACCAGTTTTACCAGACAGATTAAAAAGACAACAATCTGCTTGCTGAAATTACTTGGTTATCAACAGCTTTAACTTTAACCTACAGTATGATGAGATGAAAATGTTTAGCAATATCCCGAATCTTACTATACTTATTATACCATTGGCTGCGAAAATAATGAACTGCAACATTTTTCTACACCTGACCAGCTTTGGCACTTCTGTTCCAAAGCCCAGTCACTATATGTGTTTCCTTAAGTGCCCATTTTGATAAAAATGTTGTTTCGTGGAGTTTCTTTCATTCAACAATGATGAAAAAGATGAGGTGTAAACCCAGCCTCACAGGGAGCGAGCATTCCAGGTTTCTGACAAGCAATGTTCGGTGTCCTATGACAAATTCAGCAGAGGCAGACGGTGTGTTTCCCAGAGTTCAACCTCAAACGATCTAAGCCTTATCAGCCTATGCTGTTTGTTGTGGCTGTGTGATGATGTGTGTGTGATGGCTCAGGCACATGACAGCGATTAACTGCCTGTCATGGGCAGCTGTGGAGATGGTATCAAATCTCACTGTCAGGTGGCTGGTTTCTGGAGAGTGTTGTTCGGCTGAAAGGGCATCTTTGGGGAATGACTCTGCCAGTGTAGGTATTCTGGTTTAGTCACTTTGTGGTGTCAGGAAGACAAACAAATATTTAAGATTTTTTTCTTCAGAAGATAATGTATACCATGCGTCACTTTTACAGCATCCAGTGACTCATCAGTCAGGTTTTTCATCCCAACTGAATTCTTAGCATTTTTATTTACACTTCCTGTATCCTCGTCTTGATGAACTCAAAACATAAATGAGATGGGTTTCAACAGGAAAATGACTCAAAAATTTCCTTAACTCACACCTTGGGATCACCAGGGGACCTAATCTATTGTAGGCAAGTCTATAGTGTAGGTGTGATTATTCTGCTATTGAGAGACCTGCTGCTTTTGATGGGGGGTCTCCCTGCCTGCAATTACAACCCATTAGTCCCTGATTGATAGCTTCTCTCAGGCCTAATGCACTTCAATGACATGAAACAAGATAAAGGAAAATGAGAATAAATACATAAATGAATAAAATGCCTCTTCTGATTAACCAACACATTTGCCTCTTTTGTGTCATTGCAGATTATTAATCAATGGTAAAAATATAATTACTACATACTGTACGTGGATGATGAGGAATACACTGAGCGTCATAAACTGAAAATGTCAGTCTGCAGTACTTGTTGGAGGGTTTTTGCTTATGCGTTAGATTAGGTAATTTTTTATTGCACTGTTTAAATGATAAGATATGTGGTTTAACGGCATAATGTGTGTGTGTGTGTAGAAGGAAATGTCCAGCCTGTTGTCTCTGCAGTGTGTTACAACCTCTCATTGTTAGCGTCAGTATCACAAGCACCACACACACTATCAGTAACTTACGCAAACCACATGAGCTCTTCTATGGAGGCTCTTTGTGTTGGAGTAGTACTCAAATACTCCGTCTCTGCTCTATCACTCTTTGCATACATATCGCACTAAAACCTGCCTGTGTTTTCGTGTGCTATTGCCTCAGTCACCTCTTTCTTTCACTCCCTCTTCCACCCATCCAATGTACCCTTTGTTGATTTACAGCCTTTTCCTCCCCTCCTCCTCAATTCTCCAGTTTCCAATGCCTCTGACTGAGTGACAGTGTGGGGCCTGTCCGAGGCCGGCATTGAACGTTGGGTTATTACCCCCTAATTATCAATTACAGGGCTCGGCTTCCACACCTGGAGCAGGCCAAGCTGGGAATGAGCTTAGCCCATTAGGATGGACCTCCGGCTGGGCTGTTTATAGAGGGGGCTGGGCTCTACCCTCTGGAGGTGTTAATGGGCCTTTCAGGGGTACAGTCAGCAGGCTGATCCATCAGGGTGTCTGATAACAGACAGCATAGATTCATGCTGAAATGCTGTTGGGGTTTTGGTGTTACTACAGGGATAGACTGAGTTCATGAGCTGTTGCTATGCAGTTTTCCACATATGCAAGTCCTGGCATGAATTTTCTTTGAGAGCACACGCGTTTTAGTAACAAAGAAAATGGTCAAGATGCACACATTGGATATCAAAGGGAAACTTCTCCAATAGTACTTGTGATGATTATCATGGAAAATAATTCCCCAGCGGAGCCTGTTTAAACATGCTGATGTTTGGTAGAGCGTATTTTGAGATCCTGTTCTTTATCTTCTTAAAAGAAATTGTGGAAATTAATCAGCCTCAGCCTTGTTTACATAATGCTAAAAATGAGTATATGTAATGCCATTAGTTTAACACATTTTAAACCATTACCATGAAGCTTCACTCCAACCATTTTGGGGGAAAAAAAGAAAACTGTTTTCATTATTATTACCCCATGGAAATGAAAAAAATCAATATATATTAGAGATACATCTTATTTTTGCTGTCATTACAGAGTTTTAGATGAACTAACATGAAATGGAAAAGTGTTTTGCAGTCTGAATCAAAATTGAAAACTTGTTTTGCTTTCAAAAGAGAGTAACCGTTTGGCTTGTTATCACTGCACAGTTCAATGGCAAGCATCTGTAGAACAAAAACCCTGAACTGCAGAGCTGACTTTCCATACAAAACAGGAATAAGAAAATATTTTTACATTTAGAACTACAACAGTTAAGCTCTGGTTTCCAATCTAAAAGTTAAGAATATTTTCTTTATATAAATCTTTCTTTAAGTTCAATCTGCTTTACAGGACAAGCCATAATTCACTCACACACATTTTCATCGTTTTTTGTGGGATAAGGTCCCCCTGAGTAAAAATATGTTTTATAGATTTGAAAATAATTAGATTCTCTTTTTTTTATTCATTAGTTAATGGGATGTAGTCAACCCCAATATATTCTTGCTTTTAGAATATGCTATTCAGTGAGACGTTTTCTTTTTTGTTTCCTGCTCTAAAAATCCAGTCTCTCCATAGCTCTTCACTCAATCCCTTCTTAAATACAGCCTGTGCTATAATTATCATAACAGATCATTACTTGCCATGTTGAAATAACAATAAGTATTGAATATTGAATATATAGTGCTTTACTATGGGTTAGGCAATACAAATCAGTGGATCCTGCATTTGTCATGATTCAACTCAAACTGTATATGTCCAGTTTGTAAAATCATCCATTGGTCATTTGTAATATTAAAAGATTTACAAGTCAGTGTTTTCTGTGTGCATTTTACACATTTGCACGTTAACCAACCTCTTGGAAATAAAGTAACCTACTTCAATTGTTTGAGAACTGCCAATGAGGAGAATAATATTGAGAAGCTCATGTTTACAGACATGAAATGGGGAGTCTTGTGAATTTCCTCAACAATAACCTTGGAGGTTCAAGGCCAAGATTTTGCAACAGTATTTTTTTTTTTAAAAATCAGCTTTTTAAATTACAGCTCTATGTTCTATGAAAGAGCTCATCCTGCCCAGCTTTTATTCAGATTTTAATTCACTTTTACTGTTCAGAAATAGTACAGTATTGAAAGAATACTACTGTTATTTCTCGATGTACAAATTCTACCCTTCATGTAGCGTGTAATTTGCTTGTAGCTAGTGGTATTT
This sequence comes from Atherinosoma microstoma, assembly GCA_037177055.1. Taxonomy (NCBI): domain Eukaryota; kingdom Metazoa; phylum Chordata; class Actinopteri; order Atheriniformes; family Atherinidae; genus Atherinosoma; species Atherinosoma microstoma. Next base: position 12,197,980 of record JBBBVU010000022.1, on the reverse strand, counting down.
TTCTATTTATTAAACATGGCAGCAGACATGCATTAATCCAAGTCATGTGTAGACTCCACTTTTTTCTCTCTCTGGATTCAGGCAGGATAATGCACAAAAATAGATTTCTTTTCTCCCTGGAATGCAAATAGATTGACATGGCTTCTTATCATCACAATAGACACTTTTTTTCAAGCCTGTCACGTCTGCGCTCCATTCAACTGCTACTGTTGTTTAGGTGAAGGAGTCAGCTTATGGCAGCCGTGCACTATATCATACAGAAGATTGAAATGAAAATGAGGCATTTCTCAAAATAGCTGCTGGGGAAGCCAGTCATCAGAGGATTGAGAGAGACAGGGGTGAAGATATACGCTGTGACTTCCAGTGTATCATAGAGCTTGCTGTTTGTTGGGATTTGTGCTGCATGCCGCTCAGATATGTCACAGGTGTTATGATGGATTGTGGAGCGTTATGTTTGCAGCATTAACTTTTGTGACCGCTTTACACTTTGTGACCATGACACACAGAGATTGCAAAGGGTGTGTTTGCGCTTGTGAAAACTGGTACACATCTTTATCATTGTTTATATGTTTTGGTCAGTCTTTCTGATGGGATACGTTTTGCATATTTTAGTGGGGGCACAACAAGGAAGGAAATGAACAACTAAGACACAGCTCTGCTTTTATCCTCTCGTTTAAAAAGATCAGTAAGTAATAAAAGACTAAAATTGTGGGTAGGTGGGGGGGGTCATCTTAAGCTCAGACTAAAAAAGAATTTTCATATTGTCCAAAGCAGCAAAACCCCACCAACATGTCAGACTGTTGGTCTGTGTGACATGCTCCTTCATCATGATGAATGCAGACACTGTGAATGCAGTGTAGACTCAAAATCTTATACATTAGAGTGCCAAATGGAAACTAATCCACTGCTGAAAATAAACTCCCCTCTCCCAACATAACCAGAAAGCACAGAACATTCAGATAAGCCTGTGGCTCTCCTGTGGTTAAATTTACAAGAACCAATAATGACTGTCTAGGGAACATTTGCACAGTAATGCAGGAGAAATACATTCCCTAAACATTTAGGGATCATTAGGGGAACCAAAGCATATAACTAAAAACTATTATCCTATACATGCCAGAAAAACATTCCCGATGAACCAGGATAACCAAAGCAAACCTTTAAAGGAAAGTTCCTGAACCAAAAAACATTCCCAGAACCTTCTGGGAACCCAGGTTTGATTTTACACACCAGTACATTTAGAAAAATATAGTAGAAAATGCTGAAGCGTTTCACACCTTGTTCCATGCTGTGACAGAAGCACTGTCTTGTAAAGAATTACATCCAATGGCCTCCTTCGACAATTATGGGTTGGATTCAGCTTTGTTTGGCTGAAATCAATAAAATATATTGATGAAAGGAAGAGATGATTAAGGAAAATGGAGAGAAAAAAAAGGCCCCTTAATATGAATAACTGAATTGCAGAACTGAATGCAAGAATAGTTCATTAACATGAAATGCGATATCTCTCAAAATCCAGCCCTGTTTGTTGGCAAAGTTATCAAATTAAATAAGTTTAAAATCTTCTAAATATATTAAGCAATATTTGTATTTTATGAAGTCATGTGTAGTAGACTGTATGAGCCATGTTAATCTGAGACTCATTAAAAATGTGTGTTTTTAATATGGTGTGGATTAATATGTTTAACATTTGGTTATAAGGATTTGAAACCAATTATACAATTTAGAGGCTGATCTTACAGTTTGAGTGTAGAAACATAATCCTGTGGCCTGAATATAGAGGTGTATATGAAAGACAGCCTTAGAGCAATGCAATATGATGTCTAAACAACTTCAGTTTTTCTATTGTTTGTCCAACCAAATCTGGGTTTTTTAGAATGATTGTTTACTGAAAGGATTGCCTGTGCAGTAAATCTGCCTATATTTACGTGTACAATGATCTACCAAAGAGAAAGTTTAAAGCTGCAGAACCCTTCTACACATGTATAACTGCGGGACAAGAACCATGTGCCAGTTAAATGATCAGGTCAAACTAACCATGAGTCGACAGACCGAATGCCTGAGGCAGGATTGGGAATTTAGAAAACATGAACAGATGCTTTTTTTGGTCCTCTAACAGCATTTGTTAAAACTATAGAAAACCACCAGCCTTATCTTTAAGGGTAACATGTGGCTGCAATAAAACTTAATTGAAACCTGTGTAAAAAAAAAAAAAAAAGTAAAAGAAAAAAAAAGACCTGTCCATTGACGTGAGCATTACATTATCCATTATGACAACAAAAATAGAGCCGAACTGCTGTCCTTTAAGCAGGATGAATCACTGTACTGTGCATGTAACCGCTGATCAAATTCAAAGTTTGGAGCCATGACTCATCTTGACAACCATTAGCGATGTTGCCATGATGTGTCCACAGGCAGTGCATTAAGCATCCCTGCTGTCCCTGTTGTTCTTCACTGGGGCCGTGGGATATGTGCACTGACGCAAGCTCCAGTCTCTCTTGGGCAGCCATGCAGGTAAATAAACTGGTGATTGTGTGCTGAGGGAGGATGTCATATGCACAGATGAAAGAGCCTGTTTGGTTACTGATTGGGCAGCCACTGCAGTAATACCATGTGTCCCGACTCTTGGCCTCAGGATGAGCTTTGCATCAATTCTTAATAAGTTGACTGAATTACAAGGTTTGAATTGACCTTCAGGGGGATTCTCCTGCAACTGGAGTCATTTATTTGCTTGGATAATGAAAATTGTTTTTCCCCTTTATAACCAATCCCTGAATAAAACAAACAAACTGAAAGCCTCCTATTGTTTAATATGTAACTTCATCTCTACTCTCTGCTTGAGCTCTGGATGATAAAACTTTTATGGATGACTTTTAGGGACTTCCCACTGGTCTCCTCATTTCTGGCAAGGCTACAGCTCTAACACATATCACCTTTTAGTCAGAGAATCGTCAGACCTCTTGTGCGATGAATCGGTCTCAGTGTGACATGAACAATTTGTCATTTCTGTGTAATTTCTTAGCAGTTTGCTGTCATGCATAACTGTGACACACTGGTGTGTGTTTATGTCTTATTTATTCATATAGAATCTTAATGATGTTTAATTAGACTCAGCTGAAATACAACAGTTTCTCAAATCCATTTTTTCAGGTCCATCAGCTTTTCTTTTACGTTCTTTTTTTCTTGTTTTTTTGTCTTAGCTGCATGTGAATTGCAGTGATAATGCAAAGGTGGGAACACACACGTGTCAGGGTTCTCATTAAGACAATAGCTGCCATTTCCAACAGTACATCAATTACAGTGTATCTTATGTGAACAAAGTGCTTCATTGGGGGCTCTATCCCTCCCAGTCTCGAATCCAAATCTTTGTCGCCTCAAAAGAAAAGCACTTGTAACATCACAAGGCCGATCCACCATTATCCCTCTTAACCACTATTCATCTCCAATAAGCACTGCAGCTCCCCTCAGGGTGACAAGGCAAGGTTTGAAGCAATTCAATCCTAATCAGACACTGTTTGCCTGTTTTCAGATTAGCTGTTTTGTCCTCTCACGATGTTAAAGGCACAGCGCCTCAGGCACAGCTGACTGTGACGGGGCCCCCACGAGGGACCCCATGGCCAGCTCCACAGGGAAGGGTTCCTAATCCAGGATTATTCTCCCAGACCCGCAGCCAGCTGGATTAGGGGATAGTGGGTGGAAAAGGGCACCGTCAGCACTCTTTCCTCAGCAGCTCAGTGGATTAAACTCATGCAGACGCTGAGCTGACTGAGAGGTGCAGACACCGAGAGCTGCTGTGAGCCTCGCCGGTCCCCTTGCTGCAACTCAGCAGCACCATACATGGAAAAAAGGGGATGGTTGAGTGCACACTCATACAAGATGAAGAGTTGATTTTTCCATTCTTGACTTGGGGTGATCAAATATGGTGTGGGGAGACTATGTTTGCCTTTATGGGTAGATTGTGCGAAAGAAAATTGAAGAAAAGGTAATTTCACAATTATCTTCACAAGAAGCCATTTTTATTGGGCCTACAGGCCGAGGAGTGAGACTGCTGACTTCTATACAGTTACAGCTTCCCAACACTCACATTATAAGGTGTGAGAACAAATGGAAAATTAGGACAGCTGCTAGTTTAATCTATCCTGTGTATCTTGTGTTCGTTGTGGCTTCTGTGTGTGAAAACCCAGTGCATGATCCCACAGCTAGTTTCTCCAGCGAGTAATCAGCTACTATTGATCGTGAAGTAGTCAATGAGAGTAAAGTCTCAATGTGCCCTCAAAGCTGCTGCTGCTGGATCGATCAGGGCCTGCTGCTGAGCCTTTGTGTGACCGGCATGAGGGAATGTGCATGGCATGGTGCAGTGTTTGCTTTTCTAGCTAGGAAAAATAAAAAGCAAACACTGCACCAATTTTGTGTAGTTGTTCATTTTTCTGGATGGACAGCAAGTGTGATTTTTTGGGTGTTTTTTTTCTTCTTTTTTCACTAATTCAAAAGCAGCATGTTTGCCACTGTTGAAACAAACATGAGTTCATCCATGATCATACCAGTCACATTACCTTCCCATCAAAACCACATCCCACCAACTTAATGCAGATAAAGAGGCCATATTGAAATTGCCAGGTGCCTAATTTGGTCTTTGTCGCACATAATTGAAACCACTCATCCCTCCCCCTCTGAAAAGGAGAAAGACAGAAGAGAGAGGGGGAGAAAGAGAGATAAATGCCTTATAAGGCAATGGGCTGTTATGAATGTGACGTCTCATTCCCAGCAGCGCGCTGGCAGATGATACGGTAAAGCCCACATCTCAAATCCATCTAAAGAAAGCTGGCTTGCACTGGCTTTGGTTTGATAGCTCCAGCTGTCTCGTTTAGCACTGCATGTGTGTGTCTGTGTGTGTGTGTGTGTGTGTGTTCATATAGTATATAAGTATGTGTGACTGTGGGTGCTTCAGGGGGGTATGGTGCATGTGTACCATATTATTGACTGCTGAGTTACTTCTCTGAGGAGGATTTGTTGAAATGTTGCACATGTATGTGCATGTGTGTCATGTGAGAGTGGGTGTGTGCCTGTGTGTGTGTGTGTGTGTGTGTGTGCATATGGATGGGCTGGTATGCTGACTCAGGTGGGCAGGTGGAGGTGCGCACACAGTCATGTGCAACATAAATTTTCTCCTCTTGATTTTCATACTCGCATAACACCTCTCGTCTCACAGTTTTTTCCACGACTCTCCAACTCTCTCCTTCTCCTCCATGTCTTTCCTGTCCTCCCCTTCTTGTTGCATCCTCCTCCATAATTCTCACCCTTCTTCCCCTCTCCATCACTATCCCTCTCCGTCTCCCTGCATCGCAGTATACCCTTCCCCCAACTAGACAGTCAGGCTTGATGTGTGTGTCTGTGTGTGTGTGCACACTCCCAGCTGGGGGCAGCAGTAGGGAGGGATGTTCTTTGGGGAAATGGAGGATGATATGCAGTCTGCTCCTCTTGGAAAACCATCCGTTTATCATCTCTTCTTCCTCTCTATGTCCTTTGTTAGCTTTGGATTTCTTCTTCTTCTCTGTTTTAAATATTTTGCTTAATCTCAATCCTCAATGGTTCTAGGATGCCTGTCACCGCTCAACCCTGCTCCTCTGTTTTCTTTCCCTCTTCACAGTGATGTGCCAAGATTTTTTTTTTTTGCTCTTGCTAGTGTCCTCTCAGCATGCGTTGCTGTCCCCCACAGAGTGGGTTTTCTCCCATCACTACACACTCCTCACAGCGTATCCTCTCGCTACCACCAGTCTCTTTAAAGCCCAGCCCTCCATTTATCTCAGCTCTCCTTTTTTTAGAAGAGCCGCAAGCTCCCTTTCAATTATCTTCCCCGTCCTCTTGGCGGTCGCTGGGAGACAGCTTTTCTGTGCAAATATTTGCTTTTCATGAATATGCCATCATTAAGCACCCTGCATAGGTGTGGGCACGGCACTGACGAAATGTTAATTGAGCCTCGGAGAGGCCCTCTCCTGCATTCCTCCCCTTGCAGGAATCTGGCAGGAGCACAGACAAGGAACAGACGTCTGGGTCAGGGCAGGCTCAGGCAGAGAGTAACAGAGTCTGAAAGAAAGGGACAGAAATAAGTGGAGCAAATGAGAGAGATGTAAGCATGATGATGTACTGAAGCTCTTTCAGGTTGGGCATCCATTCCAATCCTCCTTAGATCAGGTTGAACAGAAACCTCAGGTGTTTTTAGAAGAGCTACTTTGTACACTTCCTAACCACCTGAATGCACATTAGACACCGGACTCAATTGAAAGAATCCCAATAACATTGCAAATTATAACAGCATTCCCAACTCAGTCCAACCTAACAGCTCATTCTTATCCCTTATCTTCAGCTTTTCCTCTCACTAAGTTGTTTATACCTGCTTTTAATTACCGTGTAGATCAATCGTCCCATTTCCCCAGCAAGATTTGCATGTAATGAAACACATGTTATCTATATAATGCATTATCACTATAACTATTAAAGCCAGAAAAAATGAGAGTGCATATGCCCCAGGGAGTTCAGCTGTCAATTCTCGACAACTGGATGAGGACCAAGAGGCCAGCATGAAAAGAGGGATTAGAGTCCATTTCAACATGGAGCTGGTATCTGTTGCAAGATCGCCTTAATATGGTGAACAGCAATGGCTTTGTTTTAGGTGAGGAATGTAGCCGGTCCAGCTAAATTAGAGGCGGCCATTTCCGCTGGCACGGTACCTTGGCTAGGTTGGCAGCGCTCCTCTGTGGGGAGGCCATGTGGTATGAACTAAAGCAGTTCCAATCACCACCAAAGAAACCAAATGAGTACAAACTCTCTGCAAAATCAGCACATCTCTCATGAAGATTACAATCTGCAGGAGTCTGTCACTAGTTTTGTTTCACTTCTCCAAACGAGAGAGAAGGGGTGTGGGGGGTGTGTGGGGTGTGTGTGTGTGTGTGTGTGTGTGTGTGTGTGTGTGTGTGTGTGTGTGTGTGTGTGTGTGTGTGTGT
>JBBBVU010000022.1:12152205-12185103 GCA_037177055.1 Atherinosoma microstoma | reverse complement strand
GTGTGTGTGTGTGTGTGTGTGTGTGTGTGTGTGTGTGTGTGTGTGTGTGTGTGTGTGTGTGTGTGTGTGTGTGCCTGAGTGGCTTGTGGTTTGTAATTTGCAGCATGTGATCTATTTTGCTTTCTTGTCATATTTCCTGTCTGTCTGTAGCATCAAATGAGAGTAAAATGTATCATAAATGTAAAACATTTGAAATCACTTATGCTAACTGTACACACTGCATTATGCAATGACATAAATCTCTTATCTATCTAATCCCATAAATCCCTTTGGTTTGTACCTAAGGTTTCACAGCTTTCTGACATGAACATATGCAGAGATCACTTTATTAGCTACACTAACAGAGTCTATTAATACAGTGCAGCTGTTCTGCCATGAAGTCTACTTTTTAAACATTCAAAACTTTGACACTGTCACAAAAGCGTTAATTTAAATGAAAAAATGATCAGTCTCAATCATGGCAGTTCACACGATGCTACTGCGTCAGAATCCTTTGGCAACAGACATCAACACTCTCAGGGTTAATGTTGCAAAAAAAATCATCCAAATCATCATCTTGTTCTAACACGAGCCAAGATGTACCAGTCCCTAAACTAAACAGGACTTGTGTCTAAAGCAAGTAAGAGCAAGAAACAAAAAACAATGTTGTCGAACAGGACTCTCAGCTTCCACAACTAGTGTAGTTGATGCAAACCTACTACACCTTTTGCGTGATGTAACACACAAGCAATTTTCACCTGTATCAAGTGGAATTACTATAATCTTGGATGCAATATTAACAGAGGGTGTTGCACATCTTCTCTGTTCAAGCTGTGAAGTGTGACTCACCCAGTGTTGTAATGGTGTTGTCCTGTAATGCTAAGAATAGACTTCTCTTGTACTGAAAGAATACATTATTTTCGGTCAAAGTGCTCTGAGCAGAGGATGTGCTAGAGGTGAAGCAACCCACATTATCATATTTCTGTGTGGGGTTTAACATGTTCTTTTTTTCGTGTACAATAGTTTTCTTCAGGTGCTCCATTTTTTCTCCTGAAGACCAATGACGTATCTTGCAGGTCAATCAACTGATTCTTATAATATGTGTGAGTGTATGCATGGTCAGTTGTCTGTACATTATCCCACAAACCTTTAAAGAAAATAGTGGATATGGAAAATATATAGATGGATAAACAGTTCAGTTTATGGTCCTGATTATTTCACCTCCTCTCCAATATTCTATTTAAAAAAACAGCATCATACCATAGCATTAAAAAAACGACAGCTTGTGTTTGTCTCAGAGACACTACCTGCTTTGACAAAATGGTGCCGTTTGACGCCTTTGTAATCACAATCTGCTGGAGCCATTTTCTTGACTGCATCACACTGAGAAGTGTTTGTGGCCCCTGATTTATTTAAATGGAATGGAAACCAAATACCAAGGCAACACTAAGGGCTTCATACAGTATATGTAGAATTTAAAGGAGATTTGTATTAGATTGCATTGGAGTGTACACGTGAACCTGAGCACACTGTGTGTGAGAGACAGCTGGACGCTTTGCATATTGCATGTGGATTAACATCTGGCATCTGTCACACCTGATCCTCTAAGATAGAAGAAGACATAAGAAGAGAAACACAGAGGAAGGAAAAAGAAGCACGCGTTGGAACTGAACTGCATCTAAGTAAAGTGAATGTGGCTTTAGTTATGAAAAACAAACAGTAAAGAGGTACAGAGAGCAGAAGAATGGCTCTTATAATGCGTTGCCTTTGCAGGAGCTTGTTGCTCAGAAATCTGCAAAGTGGACTCGATGACTTTAAGTCTATAATCAGCGAGGTTGTTCATGAAAGACATGAGTCACTTCCTTCTCTCTGTGTGTCTTTAATGTTCATTGTGAAACAAAATCAGAAAAGGCAAAGTGGAGCTCTCTCTTTTGCTCTGACTCACTCCAGTATAGTGGCTTTGACCAAAACAAGCCACAAGATCAACTCATTAGCCTGTGAACTCACATGGCAGCACTGAACTGGGAATGTGTGACTTCTTAGCACAAGGCAGCAAATTCATCTCATTGAAAATAAGAACCGCACAAACAATGACAGTTCCTGCGATCCAAGTAGTGTTGTGGATTCATGACATGATAGGCATTGCCTTCCCATTCATAGTTAACACAGTCAGTCTATGAAAATCACAATAGCCTTTCCCACCAGAGAGTCGGCTAGCCATATTTCAGAGTCCAAATAAGGCAAGTCTGTGGGCTACAGGCAGCAACAGACAGCGAGGAGAGAATCTTCTCTATGAATATTAATGTGTGGTATGGGGGAGGTTGAGGGGCAGGGAGGGTGAGGAACCAAAGCCTCCTCCAAATCCTTTGCAGATAAACTGAGAGGGGAAGCGAGATGATTACACGCATGGTTTTTCACAGGGCTCCCCCAAATCTCATTTTCTGTAGTGCATTTTAATGGGAACCCCACACACACCTCAGCCAGCTAAGTCTCTGGATGCTGTCCTTAAAGACGTTGCTTCCCTTAAATTCCCTGCTCCCGTGAATTTTTCATGCAGAATCAGCAGGGCAAGCCGCAGCGTGGTCTTGTCACGGTTTTTATGGGGGCACAAAACCGGGCCTTGTCGACCTTTTGTCTTTGTAACATGCCGAATGTATCACTGTCATTTAAACGTAGCCTCAGACAATGCAGGGATGCGAGAGATGAATGAGACGAGATGCTGAAATAGGAATCAAAGTCCTTCTCTGCTGCTGATGATTGAGGAGGTCACCGCACAGGCCCAGGGGGAAAAAAAGACTTGGACATATGTGTGACATGAAAACATGACAGAAAATTAGTCCATATGAAGAAGAATTACCCACATTTGATGTTGTTTCATGTTTGCTCTTTTTTCAACTAACATCTCATTATTCAGGAATTTCGTTCCCCTTCACACGTTAAAGAAAAGACTAAATTAACCTTTAATCTCTACAAATCTACGTGACATGATTTCCAGTTTTGAAATCCAACACTCTAATATTGATCTCCTTTCCCTCTCCGTCCACCTCCTGTTTATTGCTGATAGCCATCAGGGTGACCCGAGCACACACGGGGGACTATTTAATTACACACGTTCTCCACATGCCTATCAATAACCCAAGGGTCGCAATCATTCATGTGGCCATTTTTATCAATACTTTTATGAGAAACTGTCATACATGTTATGAGGCATCATCATTAGTTCATCTAACTATTTACAGTTTACACATCAAATCAAACTTTACTTATAAAGCTCTTTTCATGCGATCAGCAACACTAAGTGCTTTACACAATAAAAACAAGTTTTGTACATAAAAACCTTCACACGGTATATTATAAAAACACACACCCCACTACAATCTCCCTCACACACAATTACACGTGTACACGTGCATGCACACATACAGAGAAAAGAAACCAACACATTTACTTCCCCCTCTTTTCCCCTCCTATTCTAAATGTGAACTAAAATCCCTAGTTTCTGTCTCTTAAATGAATGTAATAGAATGGAAAATCTGGCTTGACGCTGCTGTGAGGAAACAATACAAGCTGACAATCTGTGTTTGTGAAGCTTCTGATGGGGACATTTGCAGCTTTGGATAGCAGGGGCTCAAAAATTGAAAGACAGTTTAGTTAACGAAAGCAAAGATGATGTAGAACTTCAGAAACTATTCTCAAACTTTACACACAATCCAGCTAAATAACATTTTTGCAGCTCTCCGTTTTTTTGTACTTTCTCTAATTCATTTCTTAGAACTACACTTTAAATTATACTCTTAGGAGTCCAATTTTTAAGTATTTGCTATCCAGAAAGATCTTGGAGAAGTGACGCTGTCCTGAAGAAGTGGCTAAAAGCTGCAGAGATAATTACATGAGCTCAGGATCAATCATTGCCCTTATTATCAGAGGCACTTTATCTTTTCTCTCCATAGAAAACTGTAGATAATGAGCAGATTTATGTGTTGCTTAATGGCCTTGTTATTCTCTTCTTTGAAATATGCTCATAGATGTGCATGTGAATGTGTGTGTGTGCTGAGCTGGGATAAACAATATTTGTTTTGCAGCAATATGAAAGAACAGTTGATAAGAAGTATAAAGTGGATAGTGTCTGTATTTGTGTGTATGTGTTTGCACCTGTGTACTTGATAGCCAGACAGATTGTGTGTAATAAGAAGTGTACATTAAGTTATCTCTCATTGCCTGCTGGGTTGTGTTTCTGTAGCTGCATCCATCCTCAAGCAGGATGTGTGAACATTGTGGTGTGAGTCTGCCTAGACCACAAAGCTTTGTCTTTCTTACTTTCACAAGATGCAAATATATCCAGTCAGTCGGCTGTATAGCCTTTGTCATAGTTTTTTTCTCATCTGAGTATCAGATATTGCTCCTCTGTGACAGTATTTCAGCTTTCCGTAGCTTCGAGCCTTTGTTAGTAATGCCTGCCAACATGAGAAAAAGGCTAAGAATTGGCACCTGTGCGCGCATCGTCCTCTTTCACGCGTGTCTGCCTGCTGCTATCAGTATGAGTTTTTATATGTGATAGGTTGGATTCAGCAGGAAGATGGAGAAGTGTGAGTTCAGCTTCTGTACTTGCAGTCAAGCTCAGAAGTGTTAGATTAACATCACACACACCAGCAAGCTCCTGGCTCTCTGTCATCCAGCAATTTGAGAGTCAACCAAGGCAATGCAGCATCTGTGTGTGCTTAAAAAAAAAGAAAAATAAACTGCTATCTCTTTCATAATTCACTTTCAGCCACAGCAGCAGTGAGTTTCATTGTGTGATTAAAATTGGCTGTGGCACACACACTCGCTCAGACATACTGTTTGTGTGGAGTCTTTGCAGAGGTGTGAAGTACACCCTGAAAACTGGTATGACAGAGTGACACAGTGTCTATAAAATTGCACCTCAGCTACTCATCAGCCACTGTGGTGTGCTGGTGTGTGTAGTTGTGTTTGTTTGTGGGCAAGCTTGGGGATTGTGTATTTCCAGCTCATTCTCCATGTCCACGAATGCTTTGTGTGAGGCATTTTCTTTCACACAGGTCAACGAAAACACCAACGAGAGGTTCATTAGGCTTTTTCTGATCATGTCCGCACTGAGAAGAAAGGGATCACACTGACAGCTTGTTAGTCACTCAGGCTTCTCAGGCTGCACAAAGACAAAAGAGGCTCTTTAAAACAAGCCCCAGTCATGACCCGAAGGGTTTGGTGAGAGCCTCACCATGACAAGGGCTCTCCAACTCGGTCCACAAGGAAGACAACCTTCCCTTTGTCGGTGTGGGAGTGTGGGCAAAGCTGAGCAGTCACGAACTGTTACTTTAGCCGTCATCATATCTGGATATGTAGCGTAACTCCCATATTTCCCACCCACAGTATCCACATCCTTCATTCCTACCCAAAGGCTATCAGCTGCAATACTGGCGGGAATGATTAAGCAGGATTTTGCTGTCGATTCCCTCCCCTCCTCCTCCTCCTCCTGCAAAGCCAGGTTCGCAGCACTTCAGAGTGCAGTGAGTCATTGAGGGATTGCGAGCTCTGTCAGAGATAAAGACGATGAAGGAGGCAGAGGGGAAAGTGTAAACACAGAGGACCTCCAGGCGTCTTGTCTTTTGACAGATGCCTCTTCCCTCCCCGTGTTTTTGTCATTGATGGCGCTTTGTGGAAATTCGTCTCCCCATTTTCTTTGATTTCACTCTCTTTGTCATCTTCTGCAAAACCCCTCTGCTCTAAACAAAACAACAGCATTCCTCTGTGTAACCATTCCTGCCTTTTCTGCCCAGTAGGAAACTGCTGTCCAATCCATAAGTCATGATAACAACCGCCTTCCTCCTTCCCCTCCTACCCACACACATCCACACACACACACACACACAAATATATATGGGCTTGCTTTAACTCTTGCAGTGGAAAAACTCCTACTTGTTGACTTGATGTCTCTGAGCTGACACGCCTTGCCATGGGAAAAACATGCACAAAGTGTGTGTGCACATACTACAGAGACTTCTCAGGCAAAATCAGCACACTTATCCACTTGCTTCTCATGTGTGAAAGCACACTAAATAAACTCTACCCTCGCAGATCACCCAAACATGCATCAACTTAATCCTCAGTGTTGAAAATTTCACATTCAGTTCCACAGCTGGCAACGATGATTAAACATGTACTTCTTTAATGTTATTTTAAAAGCCTCGATTCCTTTTTGCCAGAACTCCTCTTCAATTTAGCCCCCCATCCTTTAGGCTGCTCTATGAAATGCCCACTCTCCCCCGTAAGGCCTGTGTTATTGATTTGCCATTATGTTGCATGGGGGAGAAAAATCCATGGGCCTCCCTTTAAATAACCATCACATGAAGACAAGAGAGATATATCACGGAGGAACCATATCGAATGGGAACACAGCAGGGGACAACAGTATAAGCAAGGCAATCTTCTCTGTGCGTCTTACACCAAACAAAAAGGGGCTGGTGAATTATCTTAAGCTTTGCTGAATCAGGCTTTCCAAGAAACCCAATCGTCTGTATTGTTGAGAGGGATTTCTCTTTAGAGGCTCCACCAATAAATCCACGCATACTCATATCACCCAGTAAGTACGGGGTTGGTTATATGAATGCCTGAAAGTATGAAGGATCTTTCTAGGCCTCAAAAGTGTGGAGAAGTAACTGCCATGCAGTCAGATATTTGGTGATGCAGCCAGGACCTGTTTCATAACTTAATATAAACGATTTTATTCATGTTTTTATTTGAATACTCACATGGCCATATTTATTGCTCGCTGTCCAACAATCAACCTCTCTGAGAAGAAATACATTCTTAATGCAATTTTAGTATGATAGATGAGGGACATTTTCAGTCCTCAGTCTACACAAAAAAGCAGTTTGAAGTTCAGCCAAATCCTTTGCAAAGCTTAAATCTGGCTCAGACTAATGGCTTGGGTGTCTTCCAAAATGATCTGTACAAAATAAATAAATAAAATAAAACAGAAAAATCTTTTAACTTTGGCTCAGCTATGAAGACATTTTCTCTACTGTCACTAACAACGAAATTAAGTTAGGACAAGCAAGCATGAAAAGTGCTCCCATTCTAGCTCTGTTACCCACTCAAACTATTTAAACAGTGCCTGGCTTTGTTTATTATGAAAATACACCAAACACCATAAGTTCAAAGATTTCATGGCAGAACCTCTGCACAGCCAGTACAGAGGTTACCATTACTATGACTTAACTGGATGAATGCATTTGTTTGGTGAACCTGCAGATGAGATGGTTTCATTTCATTTACAGAAATGAAACCATAGAAAACGTACAGTTTTGATGAGGCAAAGATGCTGTTCTCAAATTTCAGTCTTGAAACAAGTCACTCAGACAGAAGAATTTCACTTTTCAATCAGATTCAAACTTCATTTTGAACCATTGAGGGGTTTAAAAAAGACTATGGGTCTCTGATTGTGTAACATATTCATGAAAGGTGAGTGTACCTTGAATTAAAAGCAGAAAACTCCTGCATGACTCAGTGGGTTAATTGTAGTTTTAGAAGCTTAAATGTCGTAAATACATAAAGTTCAGTTGTAAGAGAGACAGAGTGAGAGTTTTCTTATTCTCAGAATTATTGACCTTGGTTTTATTCAGACAATCATCCATTTGTGAGTTTATACACTTCTTGTATTTAGGACTGAATTTTATTATCATTTTTCAAATATTTATTAATTTATCCAAAAAATAAGAGTCTTACTTTCTAACGTCATCCCTGCTGGAGGCCTTCAATTATAACTCAACACTGAAACTCCAAGAACACTGTGTTTGCTGTCCACGATGCCGTTAAACCAGGTGAGTAAAACCTTCAGTGTTTTAAATCAGTGTTCAAATAATTGGTTTTAGAGCTTAAGTTTTTACTGTTGTGACTTGTGATTTTAACTACTTTGTATTCAAAACTGTGCTCCGTCTCCTGCTGTAAAGTTGTTCTAACTCATCTTTTGGTCGTCATTGTGTTGTAAAGCACTTTGTCACTGAGGTTTTGAAAGGTGCCATAAAGATAAAAGTCTGCTTGCAACACTTGGTTGCTTGCCCTTCACACAAAGAAGCATTAATCATTCAGCTGAAGTTACGAAGTTTGGATCTCGAAACATGTTTAATTTACTTGTGCATGCATAAGTCCAAAGTTTGAACAAGTCAGAGCAAGTAGGTTTGTTTGTTGTTTTTAGACCGCATGCTCTTCTTTTCCAGTGATCTAAAGTTGATGTATTTGTGAAGCAGTGCAGGGACAGCCGGACCACACGGACAGCAGAGGGGGACATTACAGGACATGCAGCAGACAAAGAACTGTCTGTGCTGTTGTGCTCAGGAAGAGGCCTTTCTTTCTCTGATGTGGTGAGCTGCAGTACCTGTGACACACACTGAGTTCCTGTGTTGAGTGTATGATATCTAGTACACGCGCTCAAGAGTGGCAGGGTGCTGACTGACAGGCACACACACACAGCCAGTCCGGCTTTTATGAGTCCTGACAGGCTTGCCTTAGGCAATCAGGGAGGGAAGTGTGAGGTGATTATACAGCTGTATGGGTATTCTGGCTTATTGTCTGAGAAGTTTTCTGTAATATGTTACAGTTTTATGTAAATAGGAATAGAAGGAAGTTGGGTAAACAGCCAGAGTTGGAGAGGCAGTAATGCTAATTTTTTTTCATGCCTATCTTTGATAAAAGGACAAAGAAAGAATAAGAAAAAAGCTTGAAAAGGAAAGATAATATTGAGCAGCAAAGTCTTTGTTTACATTGAGATTTAAAAGTGCTGTGGAAGGCAGTTTATGAGTGACTGCCACCTTTTTGCAGGACACTGCAGATGCTCCATGGCGAGCTGATTATCTCTCTAAATTGAATACAAATCTTAAATCCCAGTCGGGCTCTTTGCTCAAGTGAAGAAAGCTTGCTTTATCTCCCTGCTTCTCTTTTTCTTTTTGCTCTCAATGCAGCCAATCAAAACCCAAAATGAATTATGGGGGAAAAAAAGAAGCAGCTGGGTGAACGCCGGTGCGGCTGAATTTCCATATAGATAGTGGAGCACATTAAACTTGTCTATCTGCAAGCTCTCTGTCCACTTTTCCTCTTATTACATTTTGATGGAGAGATGGCAGCTTCATCTACATCATCAGCTCCCACCCAATGCCCCCCCGACTCCCTCAATCTCCCTGTTATGTTTCTATCTGCCCTGGACACTTGATTGTTCCTGGACTGGTGTTGACCTCATAAAGAGGAACCTGAGCCATGCTTTTTTTTTTCTTCTGTTTTCTGTGTCCATTTGTGGTCTGCAGGGTCTTATTGCTCCATCCAGCCTCTTCTTCCTTTAATGAAAGCTACCGTTTGTGGTGAGAGAAGGAAAAAAGGGGAAGAAGGCGCTTCATGTATAAATCTGCTGCTTCCAGGCTTACATGTAAATTAAAACGCAATTAAAAACAGGCAAAATAAGCTGTTCCCGGGAGATTGGGAGAGGAAGGGGAGGGTGAAGCAAAGCGAGGCAAGGGCTCTCAGGATAAGGGCCTGTGTCACTCATCATTAGCATGGCATTAGACTGAAGGGAGCTAAATCTGAACACTGGGTCATGGGCACATTTAGAGGAGCTATGCTTGCCACTGTGAGGTCTCCACGCTGATGGAAATAACCATTCCGTTCAGAGGAAATCATTTTTGGCCTCAGATCAGACAAAAATGCACACAATTATTCAGTGGATTATTCAGCTATTGTTCTCTGAAGCGTACTATTGTGTGCTTACTATTGTGCTTCATGAGCAAGCTTACTATTGTGCGTTCCAGCACAAAGCTGTTGAGTATCTATCGTTGGTGGATTCAGATGCATGGCACCATGCTGAATGCGAGGACAGAGAGATGCAGCCATGTCAGCAGTCACACATCCATGCCGCTCTCCCTGCATATTGTGCTGCGGCTCAATACAGTATCGACAAGTCATGCATTTAGCCACAAACTGAGACTTTCACTGCACCACCTCCCTACTCCTCGTCCTGTGGCCTAGGCCCTTTCCCTAACCAACCCCCTGGAAGCCTGGTGCTCTCTTTGCCCCCGTTTTTCTCTTCCTCCTCCTTCTCTTCACTCACTCTCCCAGGCACCCTTCACCCCCACCCCCTGCTCAGGCTCCTGGGCAGGAGGTGAGGGGAATCAATGGGGGAAGCGTATGGTGGAGGTGGGGGTGAACCCCACACGACGGCACCCTCGCAGGCAGTAGCGCTCAGAGAGGAAGAGAAGGGAGGGAGGGGAGCATGGAGAAAGGGGCCCGAGGGTCGCCCTGGCAGAGGAGCACCCTTCTCTGCAGACCTGTCGCCTCGGTGCAACAATGGCCATGATAATGACACTGGAGGAGGAATTTCCCGGGCCCCCACCACCACCACTATACACACAAACACCTCCCCACCTGATCTTCATTGCACATTCAAATCTGCAGAGCCAAGATGAATGACTTCCTAATAGCTTTCATTTGTTACAATTATCATAATTAAACATGTGTCAGAAGCAGACAAAGGAAAGGGGAGATTTCTCTCAGTACCTGAGGCAGAGAGAGATACAGGCACCAGAAAGGGATGTTTTGTCACCGCATAATTAGTCCAAATAGACATGTGCATAAAGTCATGTAGCATATTTACAGGAGGTAATTAAAGACCCTTGTTTTAGTAATTCAGTGTCCATTAGCTGTTTTCAGCAGCTTGATTGTCTGCGTTTCTTTCACACTTGTTTCATCTCCCTGGCGTTGCTACATCAGGATCGCCTGCCGAACATTTTTACTGTCTGAAGGCCCTCTCAGCATTTTTCTAATACTCCCTTCCTTTTCCTCCTGTCCTCTTTGTGCTCATTTTCTGTCCCAATCAACTCTTTACTTCCTTGTTGCTGACAAACTGAAACATAAAGGATTTCCCTCTCTCTCTCTCTTTTGTCTTTAATTTGCTTCCACATAATTTTTTTACTACACCTTCTTTGTTTGCCTGCAAGTGCTGCATCAGTCACACTTTCCTTCATCTCTCCATTCCCTCAGTTGGCACTCCTGACACTCCAGCAGGTGCTTGGTGCCAGGGAGGCGAGGCCCCCTGGCTCCTCTACAGTCACCATTTCGTGGATTGCTTCTTGAGTGAGAGAGCTGTGTGCATGTAGAGCATGTGTAAAAAACCTAAAGTGAGAGAACAGAATTATGAAAGAAATTGGTGTTGCAAAAGAAAAAAGGTAGGGAGGCTGAACTCTATGCTTCCTGCTAAGAATGGACCCACAGATCATGACTTAACCTGACCCTGGCACATATGAATATCCCCTTCAAACTCTTTTTTTTTAAATTTATCTCACATTTATACATTTAGCTTATTTTGTTTCACTATAATTCATACTCGGATCCATAAGACCACCTCTTTTAAACTCAAATAAGTTACATGTTTTAACTGTAGATTTCATGCTTCCCCTTACAAGAAGATGAAAGTTCTCTTGCTCTTGTGTAATTATATAAACCACTGACATAAACAACCTTGCTGCCGAAATGAAGTGACGCCATTGGGTTGTTTGAAAACAGTCCCTTCAAACAGGAGATAAAAAAAAAAACAGACTGGCTGACCCTGAGTTTATCCTCATGTTTTAGATAACAGCTCATTTCACCTTGACGAGTCAAAGCAAGACAAAATAAACTGGAGAGGTTTGTGCGAACGCACCCATGCTGTTTTAAAAGAGGAAGATAAATGAACGAATCCACAAATATAGGAATTTCACAAAACATTATAAACAGACACTGATTCAGTTGATTTATGAGCACGATTATAGATCCGCGTTGGATGTTTTTGTTGTTGTTGTTTTTTTTCTTTTTTTCTTTTTGCGTCGGATCTTGTGGGGGAAATGAAATTGTCAAACTGGGCGCACCCCCCTCCCCCTAATTCTTCGACAAATTACTGGGCAGTTTTGATCCGTTCAATCTTGTTATATATTTTACTTCACTTGCAAGCAGAACCCGTTTTTAGTCGTCAGTCGAATCTCTCCAGAAAAAAAAATTCCTCGGATTTCCACTCAGTGGCTTTCCACTCAGGTGGATCAAGTGCAGCAGGACGTGAGCTCACCTGAGTGCATGTCAGAGAGGGCACACGGAGCGGGAGGCGACAACTACACTCTTAGAAAGACGAAGATTAAAGTAGAAAGACACATCTCCAAGTGCAGCAATTGATTTATGACTTCCCAAAGGTGATCAGCAGTTACCAAGCGCTCCGGGGGCAACACGTATCTCCTGACCAGTGAGGATAAGAGCTTCTCAGAAAGAAAGAAAAAAAAAACCTTGACAATAGACAAACAAACTTGGTTTGTTTTTTTGTTTGTTTGTTTTTTAATGAGAACGATGGCTTATAACCCCTCAAAATGTCCTCTTTTATACAACTGTGATTCTGTATGTTGGCGACTCTCTCACTTAAGAGCTTATGGGCAGATTATTGAATCCAACTGAGCCAAAGTCCACAGAGTACACAAGTAATGTCAGATCCTGTATATTAAGGTTATATTACGCAGTGCTATGATCACGTTGACGAGCTGAGTCAGAGAGATTTTCTTGTAAGATTATCTCTGTCTTGACGCAGATTTCAGGCGTCCTTCCCGTCAGCACTAACACTACATTAAACATAATTTGTATTTTGGGTTCCTGGTGAGTAAACATAGCTGTCAGCGAATAACACACAGCTCCAAAATTCTGCTCTACGTGCTTATGCCGTCTGATCTGAAAGCGTTTGAACACGCTTTTCGATCGGGAAAAATCTTTTATGTCACAGCATAATGTTGAGAGAGCAGCGCAGTCAATGTCGTTTTCATTAAGAACTGGTTTTGTTATCACAAACTTAAATTCTCTCTCTCTCTCACTCTCTCTCTCTCTCTCTCTGTTTCTCTTCTTTCTCTCTTCGCCTCTCTCTCTCTCTGTTTCTCTTCGCCTCTCTCCCCCCTTTCATGCTGTTGCTAGGGAAGCAGGGCGTATACGCTCTCTGGCCGCGGATGAAGGGCACATGAAAAAACTGAAATAACGCACAAAAAAGAGGTTATAGTCGAACATTGTTATAAAGAACATGATCTAAAACCCCTCTTGCACCTGATTCCAGACCCAAACCCGAGAATGAGAGGGTCTAAAATGCCATATTTCAACGTTTTTTGTCCATTACCTTATATGGCAGGGCAGAGAAATATCGTGCCTGTATTTAATAGGCTGGCCGCTGCCGCTGTGCTCTGGAGCTTCATTTTAACCCTTGTGCTGCTGAATTATTTTTTGAGTAAGAAGCGTCGGCTTTAGCTTGTTTAATTCTCCTTTAACGCCTTCGGTGTGCCACATATAAACGAAATTTGCCATTTTGGCAAATATTCTGCGTGCAGATCACAACTAGTGCACAGAAATCAGTCGTTTGCGCACGGAGGCACGTTTTCGCTCATGTTTCCAATTAACCCCCTCTATAAATCAGTTGGCTTGATGTGGATGACATTTACAGCACACAATACATGCTCACTGGTGATGTGGTTTATGCTACTGGATTTAAAATGTCTTGATGTAGATAAAAACCCAATATTTCAAGCAACAACAGGCAGCAATGATGGTTTTAAGAGGCAAGCAAGTTGTGCGCTGTGGCAACGAATGAGTTTACTTTTGGAAAGTCACCACAGGTAGACTGAAATCTGCACAACAACCCTCTGCTGTGTGTCAAATTATCGGCGGTTAAGCCCAGAAGACCTGGCATTGGTTTGACTATCAGACTGTGTGTGACCTATATTTGCAAAAGCACTGTGAGCAGCAGGTCGACTGGGAGTTAGCCTACGTCTGCAGCTCTGCTGCTGTTAAAAGGAGGGGGGGTCGGAAAAAGGAGAACTTTTTTTTATTGCGAGTCAGCATCAGTTTAAACTGACAATAGAAGCTCTGGTCGAATTGCCACTTTCAAGAAACCCATCTTTGTTAAGGTGTTGTTATACAAGACTGTTACATAAACTCTTCGTGGCTTCTTTCAAGGCATGGAACAGGTGTGGATTTCAGCCTTCTTAACTGTGTTTTTTGCTGCGCAAATATGCTCCGTGTGTCTGTAAAAAGGTCTTATTACTGCAATCTGGTGGTTAAAACTGCATACATGCGAACATATTAATAATTATTCTAATTCACACGTTTTGCAATAGGTTGCCCTACTTGGTTCAACAGACCCTCAGTGGTTTTGCCAACTGTGGACTGGATCAGCTGGAGAAGGACTTCCTCCTGCTTTATTGAACAAACGGAGATAACTGAAAGTGTGGCTTTTCCCCCCCCCCCTCAAATGTCCTGTAACCAAGTGATAAATTTGAATTTCTAAACACACCCCTGCAGTCCAGCACGTTCTGGAGAGAACCCCAACCTTTTTTGCAAGGTCTCCACCTCCCCCTCCCCTTCTGACGTCATCTGCCGAGCTATTGCATGAGAAGAGCTGCACAGAGCCGCACCACCGTGTATATCTCATTGCCAGGACTGTGGACAGTGCAACGAAGAGAGAGAGGGAGAGAGAGAGAGCGAGAGAGAGAGAGCGAAAGAGAGAGAGAGAGAGAGAGAGAGAGAGAGCGAGGGAGGGAATAGCCTACAGTTGGATTTGGATACAACTGGAAAACTAACAAGCGCGCACAGCACGCACCGAACGGAAGGCACATCGAGGGTGCGTGGCCAACATTTCACCTATACTCGCCGTCCTCCTGCGATCGGACTCAGCCGAGAATGGAGCTCCCTGCCGCCGGAGAGCACGTCTTTGCGGTGGAGGGCATCGAAAAGAAGCGCATTCGGAAGGTAACAGCGTGGAAGCGATGTTTCCAAAGGCGCAAAAAAAACAAAATAATAAAACAGGGGGGACGCTGAAATGTTGGGTTTAATTGGACTCTCATCAAAATGTTCTCCTCCTCCTCCTCCACCATCACAGGGCAAGACAGAATACCTGGTCAAGTGGCGAGGCTGGTCTCCCAAGTAAGTCCTAATTACTGAAACATCTCCAATACTTCACCAGTGCAATCATTTTAAAATGATCCAGGTTATCGAAATAAGTGTTTTGCCTACGGGTGCGCGTACAGCCTGTGGTTGTTTTTGCGCGAAGTGTGTAGCTGGGAGAGCGCGGTCGGTATGTGTTTCAGTGTATCCGCGGATGCCTTCACTAATTTATGCGAGGGAAGGGGGTAGGCACAGCCATGTAATCCCGTTTTAATTATTTCTGCTCTGCCAGCGAATTTACGAGACAGTAGTGCTAAAATGGCCGACTCGATGTTGGTGCTGAAGGAGCGTTTGGAGCCTACACACATACACACTCTTCGAGAATGTCATTTTTTTCTCCCACAGTTGGATGTCTTCCTAGTTTGATGAGCTGTAGCGGGAATGTGACACATAGGTTGTTGTTGTTTTTTTCCCCATGCTCTTGCCAGGAGGATCATTTTAAAATGGGAATTATCAAATAATAGCAATTGCCCAGAAAAAAATATGAAAATTTGAGGTCTGCCACACCTGTTTAATTTGACTGCACAGTGGGTGGTGAAGATGTGGGAATGTGGCTGAGGCTGAGGCCTGTGAGTCAGTTAGAAAAAGGAAGTTAACACGTGACAGCTCTCTCTGACAGTTGTTTTTGCTCCTCTCTGCAGATACAACACATGGGAGCCAGAGGAAAACATCCTTGACCCGCGCCTCCTCGTCGCGTTTCAACACAGGTGAGAGAGATCTGGACTTCGGACCAGGCCGCGCAGCCTCCAGTTCAGCCATGACCATATAAGGGCATGGGAGGAGGGTCACTTATGCCCCCCCCCCTTCTTTCCCTCCCCCCCTTCTCTCTGTCCCCTTTCTCCCTAAGGACTATCTCCTTAGAGAGAAACTAGAGCATATTGTAGTGAGAATTCTTCAATAATGGAACACCCAAGAGAATATATGCATGGGTATATGTTTAGAGATTTTAGTCATACTATTGGGCTGGCCTGGGATCAAAACACATGCCAGCGCATACTGCAAGGCAAATATCCTCAATAATCATAATACTAGGATTATTTTTCTGTCTTGTCTCTCTTTTTTACTTTTTTTATGCAACATTCCCATGTAGATCCAACAACAAAATAACAATAACTTGTTTATAATATGCTGAGGAAGGTGGTCATTTAGGATATGAGCTGCAGTGGAGAACTTAACCAGGTTAAAGGGTACAAGCTGAACTGTTTGTAGTGGTTTCTACTTGAGGAAGTCAAGCTGCATGAGCATGAGCCCTGGTTTGAGCTGTACTTTGCTTTTTGCAAACTGACTTGATTATTCCTCTGAAGCTGCACAACTCTATTTTGACACATCACATAGAATTGCCTGGAAAGAGACTATCCTACGCTGGAAGCTTAAATGTTCAACCTATTTCCAAGCATGGGTCACGACAGGCTTACCAGAAGCTTAAAAAACAATTAGAAACTCATGAATGGCAATCTCAGAGGTTGAGATGTTAATTAATTCAGATGCTGCTGTCATTCGAATGCTGCTGTCTCTGGCACGTGCACAACTGCACCTTGTCTGGACCCATGAGGCCTGTGAGATATACTCTCTCTGTAGGCCAGCAGGCTGCTCGTGGGATTGAGTAAAGACATGATGGCTGGGGAAAGGAATTCGCTTTTCTGAAAAGGCTAATTGACACGCAGTGCTCCTCAACGTTTCCAGTGTACCGCTCTCATATTCCCTTGCAGCCCGCCTGCCTGCCTGCCTGCCTGTCTCTGTGTGTGTGTGTGTGTGTGTGTGTGTCTGGCTGTGTGCTGATGGTCATGGAGAGCTGCTTCTGCGCTGTGTGTGGATTCCTCTCTGCTCCCAGTGGATGGGGGAGGGGATTCGACGAGGGAGTCTGTAATTGCCAAATCTTGTGTGAATAGGGGTCACCCTGTTAGACGCTGTTTGGAAAATCGCACATATTATAGCAGAGCAGACTGTTTATTGTGGCCATTTTCTGGCAGATCTGATAGTTGGAACATCTGTAACCAGAGGCCAACAATAGGCTGGGTTCTGAGCATGTCTGGTGAAGCCTGTTTACAGCTGGCCTTCACCCATTGCTGGTTATTTATGAGCCAATGATGAGTCAAGGTTTATATCAGGGAGCAACATTTCACACGTGGCTCAGTGCTTGATCAAGCCAGTTCAACTAAAATAACATGCTTGTCCTCGCTCTCATGTAAACAACTCCAAGAGAGGTTTGTTGTTAGATTTTTATCACCTTGCTTTTTTGAAATGTAGGTATTGTGTTGCAGAAGACCTGGCGGTGTGTGCATGTATTCAACATTACAGAAGCACTTCATATACTTCACATACTACCATATTGTAGTATTTTTTATACCTCATGACCCTAATTAGAGATTGACTATAAGAAGAGGAAGGGTGTGCTGCAAGAGGGAGGATGTTTGAATGACGAGAGGAGATTCTCCCTGCTGTAGCCTTAATTGAATTTCTCCAGGATAATGAGAATATGGAATGGGCCGATTACCATGGAGAGCTATGCAAATAAGGACCAGAATCCTTTGCACCCGCTTACGTGTGGTCTGAGCATTCATTAGTCCTCTGAATCACAATTCAAATTTTGACCTTGAACAGGTAGACGAAAACAAGCAAATGCCCCTGTTGTTAAATTTGTCTTTTTTTTAATCTGGTGTAATATGATTCTGAATGCATCAAGGAGTGTTGAATTAAATCTAATTATCTTTTGTTTTTGCAGAGAGAGGCAGGAGCAGCTCATGGGATATCGAAAACGGGGGCCAAAACCCAAGCATCTTTTACTCCAGGTAATTGTGGATGATTCAACACCAGTACAATAGTTGCTGTAGAAATGTAAACCTTCACCAAACTGTGAGAGGCCAAAACGGGAGCTGTTCATTCAGGTGTTTTACAGCTGCCATAATTATGGTCCAGGTTATTTATAGATTTCTTTGAGAGAGAGACAGAGAGAGAGAGAGAGGGCTCTACAGCTGGAATTATCTTCATTCTTATCTTGAATCCATGTTTGAGGTTACAGAAGCGCTGCATGACCACTCTTATTTTAGCTGTATGTTCATTACCTCTTTGTGCTAAATCCCCTCGTACACAAAACACAGTTTCTTACTTTTTGGATCAATTTCAATAATTGAGGCTATGCTCTTTTTTTTATATATATATCAGGAGATTTTCTTCCATGTGACCCCAAGCCAAAATAAATGAACAAAAACAGAACTCTAGCACAGGCATTTACAGAGTCACGTCCTGAGCCAAATGTGATTATATATTTGAGCTGATTGCTATGCAGTGTCACTCTTTAAGAAGCATACCACGCTGCCAGAGTCACACGTGGCCGGCAGTCAGGGATAAAGCGTGACATGTCTGGTGGCACTTGTCTGACCCCAGGTCGCAACCAAAACTTCTTGAGCGTTCTGCTGCACTGCCCCTCTGACGGCCATGGGGTCAGCTTGTACACAAGGGAGGGGGAAGGGGGTGATGTGGTGGGAGGGAGGCTGTAAACTGGGTCCTGATTGGATAGTTTCATTTGATTTCCTATGAGAGTAAGCATTGCATTGTCATTGATTTCAAGTGATGCAGTTGCAGAAGTGAGACCTTGTTTTCATCATTCAGTAGCTTTAGTCACAATATTGTTTGCTTTTGATGTTCAAATGATGAAAATAATTCTGCTGACTTTATCACTATTAAGTCAGGGTCTTCCAGTAACAAAGTTTGTCTTTTCTTTAAGGTACCCTCATTTGCCCGAAGATCCAGTATTCCTGCAGGCTTTGAGGAAGCATCTCAGGATCCAGAAAGCACCATTAAGTCCGATCCCGTCCAGGTCCAACGTTCCCAGCCTCAGCAATACCAGCTGAACAGCAAGAAGCACCATCAGTACCAGCCCAGCAGCCAGGAGATCCCTGCTGACCAGCTGGCCAACAGCAAGAAAAAGTTCATCTACCAGCTAAACAGCAAGAAGCACCACCATTATGAGCCTGACCCTCATATGTATGATGCGCAGGCTTCTAGGCTCAAAGAGGTGGTCAAAGTTCAAGAACCTGCCAGCAAACTAGCAAATCCTGGCTGGAACTTACCTCTGGCTTTGCAGCAGAAATGGATCCGTGACAAAGACACAGGCTGCTTGAGCAAAGTCAAAGAGCTGGCAGTGGAAGTGAGGAAACCAACCGTTAAAGAGGTCCAGAGTGAGAATGCACTTAAACCCAATCCTAAAGATGCGACACTGCCAAGTGCTATTAGCAGCAAAATGAAGATAATCAAAAATAAAAACAAGAATGGACGTATTGTTATCGTTATGAGCAAATATATGGACAGTAACAAGGTTCAGGGAGCAAAGGGGAAACATGGGGAACCGTCAGGAGTAGAAAAACCCCAGAGCACCAAACCATCTGAGAACAATCCAGCACACAGAACCAAAACGGCAGAGCATCCAGAAAATGGCATCCCCAAAGAGATCTGTAATGGCAGTTCCCTGTCTGTGGCAGAGCATCCCATAAAGTGCTCCCCAAAGGACAGACATTTCTCCAAACCTTCACCAAGCACAGCTGAGGAATACAACACAGAAGTTGCTCGCGGTCAGGCTGATTTACCGGAAGATTTGCCCTTACAGCTGACCGCCAGCTCTACTCCTACGTCTTGGACTCTTGACACTTCTATCCCAACCCCTACAGCTGTGGACCAGATCAGAATCCCCTCCTTCCCCATTGACCGAAAAAGGAAGCTCTCAGATCCTATTGAGGATAAGAGTGTTGCTAAAATCTACCTGACATCAAGGAGCTTAAGTGTTACCAGCACTGTGGTCACACCACCTCAGGACAAACCCATGGACCTCCACTGCAGCGGCCCACGCCACAGCAGTATATGTACATATGAGGTTGTGGGCAGCCAAGAGGAGCCAATGGACCTCAGCTGTCCAAAAAATAAGAAGCAGGTTGAAGCATGCATACAGCCGGAGCCGGAGCTGGAACCGGAGCTTGAGCCGGAGCTGGAGCCTGCTGTTAAAGACACAGCTCCTGCAACAGAAGATACACAGATATCCACAGAGAAATTGAAGGAAACACCAGCGAAAAAAGTATCTCCTTTTATGGGAAACATTATCATCACTGATATCACGACAAACAGTCTCACAGTCACCTTTAAGGAATATGTTTCTTACTGAAGAACCTATGAAAATTGGACTGCCAGTGACAGATTGGGCATCTTGTCAATATGTGGATATGTAACATAAGGAAAATCAAATTTTGTATATATAGAAATTTATAATTTATCATTCAAATTCAATATGTTTCTTATGTTTTATACTGTAACTACTCTGTGATGTTGTAGCCAAGAAAGTGCCCTCGAGGATTTGAGCGAATGCATTTAAGTGGACATATTCCACAGAAAAAGAAAAAAAAGAAAATCAATCTATTTGTTATATGGAGCTTAATGGGATGCTTTTGCTGTTGTTTCATACTGTACCTGTACCAAACTTATATAACCTAAGATATATGAAGGTTTATACATTTTTTTCTATACATAATTTCTTTTCCTTTGGTCCTGATAAGAGGTGGAGACAAAGTTGTTTAGTGTACGGTGATCAAAGATCAAAATTGAAAGCACTTAATACATTTTTATACATTTGCTTGTGTCATTAGGAGACATTTTCAGTCTTATTTCACAATTTCTTATTTTAAATTACAATAGACCGCTGCCCTAGAGTGAATTGGCATATTTTGTTTCACGCTTTCCTTTTGACTATTTAAGAAAAAGGATTAGACACATATTTATAAACCCCTTTTATCTGATTATCCAGTAAACACACTGTTGGGCATGATCAATGTGTCCAGTCCTTTAAAGCAATCTCAATGCTGCATGTCTTCAGTTGCAGCCTGATCTGTTATTATGTAGCATATGTTACACTTAATGAACAGAGTATGACACAAACACTCTCAAAGGTCAGTTACTTTTTTAAAAACTGTGTAATTGATCAAAAATGACTTCCCGTTAAGATACTCCACTTGATTCCTACCAAAAGAACGTTGTGATTTATAATTGTTTACCTCACATATTGTGGGGGCTCATCTACTTTTGGTGTTGAGGCTCTCTATATAATCTGAAGAGCACATGTGAGCACTATTTGTTTTCGTATAAAGTTACCAGGGTCCTAAATGAGTGTGTTAAAGAGATTAAATGTGACTTGTGAGGCTGACTTTGTGTCCCGTTACATGCAATCCAATGAGTGCAAGCCGTTTTAATTATGCTGCTGAACCTTCTAAGCTGTTGGATGTAACCTACATTTTGAGTCTAAATGGCCTTCCTGCACATTTAATGCAAATCCAGTCAGAATGCTAAAATGCTATAATAATGAAAATGAAGAGTGCATATTTATTGACGTTTAATGTTAGAAGTGGTTTGCAGCAATAGAAGCTACAGCTGATTCCATTTAACAGCTTCACCTTGAATGATTTTTTTAGCCTGATTGCCACTTTTTGTTTGGTTTTTCTTCTTTTTTTGCACTCTGTTCAACTTTAAAATGATTGTTATAAAGTATGTTCTATCAGCTGACTTGTTGGCTCAGCTTCTTGAATGGTATGTTTAACAATAAAGAGAGATCTGACCTCTGATGTTTTGTTGCATTGATATTTGTGGGGCCATGGGGAGGGAAATAGCAGAATTCCATGTTTTTTCTTTTATTATAACATTTCTAGTTTTTATCATGTTTCCAAAAAACAAATCTCCATCATTGGTCACCTGAAGCGTCTTTGTTCCAAGAGAGAGAGAGAGAGAATGGAACATTAAACACAAGAAATGTTACCATGGTGGTGAGGCATGGATAAGAAAACAGATCATGTTGCATAATCACAAAACGATCCTGAACAAAGGGCTCTCTGTATTGTTTAACTGCTCTGGTCACTTGTATTATTAAAATGTTACCCATGCATTATTTTCCTGCTTCAGCTTGACCCCAAGCAGGAATGTAAACATACTGCAGCGGGGCAAGAAAGACAATTATGTAATTCCTAGACTAGAGTGTAGAGAAAGGCTTTATAGAGTGTATGAGGAATCGGTCACTATAACTCTTTTCATTCATTTAGTTATAGCATGTCTTTGAAAATGGCTTCACATCATTTTCAGCACATTAGTGTTTTAAAGACTGTTTTTTAGAAGACATGTGTCACAGTGACACAGCAGTTCTCCCTATGTTTTCATCTTTCAGAAAAATTAAGATAAACAATAACAGACTTACAAAGAAGCGGAAACAGTGCAAAGCTGCTGATACACATCGGTGTACAGCTGAACTGTTATGAATAAACTGAAAACCTCGACTTTTCTTGTCACTGCTAAATGTTATGGGGCCACCTCCAGCTTTAATGAAGGTCACTGAAGGCCTGGAGCCTGAACTCTGGTCACAAGTAAAGACAGATTTTTTTTTTCTATTGAACTGAGATCTGAAAGTGACTGAACTATTAACTGTTGAGTGTTCTGAGAGACAGACAAGCCCTGGAATGTGTGTGAACCATGTTTGGGAGTTGCCGATTAAGGAATGCTGACTGAGAAAACTTAGAAAGAAAGTCTCGAAGACAGCGTTGTTGAGGAAACATGTTGTCTTCATGCAGAATTCATTGAAGAGATAGGTTGTAATAAAATGATGTTTTTAGGTTTATAAAACCATTTTCTTGCGTTCCCTCTGATTTAATATATATATATTTCAATCTTAGAGTAGGTTCTTATATTGTTTATATGCGTTACTGGCGTTGAAGTCCATAAAAAAATCTAATCAAATAGATAAATCTAAACCTTAACCCTGAACGTAATTAGAGGTAACGCCATCTGTTAACTGCAGAGCTGTGCTAATCTGTAGGCTACTGATCTCATGTATCAGCAACCTCCTGGGCAACAATGCCAAAAGAATAAAGTTCAAACTTGACCCGTCATTAACCTCCATCAAATTTCCTTCCTGTAAACCTTCATTTTTTTCACCCCCACTCTTCAGGCGTTATGTGACAATCGGGTGTAACCCGTGAAAAAATAGATTATTAAGAGTTAATTCAGCTGAAATTTAAACAGAGGAGGTTGTAGATTAATTTATTTCTCAGTGAATTTATAAATGAACGAATCTGATTGGTACTTTGAACGATGCGCGCGCCTGAAATCGAGCAAAAAACAACAACAAACAAAATAAGCTCGCAAACAGATTCAGCCTCACAGGTTGGCATGATATGGAGCATGGTTTGAGATAAGAAACTGACTTGTTGTCGCTTGATAGCACCGGAGTTTAAAAAACAAAAAACCCAGAAAAACTCGCACACACGAGCCTGCAGCACTCAGGGGTCCATAGGCCTCTCGTGGCATTGAACCAGGTCATCAGTAGCTATAGGAAACTGAAATATCGTTGAGCAGGGGAACATATTTATAGACCAAGTGTGATGTTTCACATTCCCCCTTTATCATCGTACCCAGCGGCGGCAGCAGCAATGCGCAGAGCTGGTTTCATCTGCGCTGTGTTGCCTGGCAGGATCGCGTATCTAATTTAAATCCCCGTGTGACCAGCTGAGGCCCTTTGGAAATGATGGGAATGCATGTAAAAACTGAGCTTCTCATTATTTAAGAAGTCAATTAATTTACTTAATTTTCCATTTCAAATAAATAGATGCAAATGGCTTTGAAGGTCCCTCCATGGCAATAATAATGTATTCTTATAAAAGAGGTTCAGAAATAGACCCGCCTATAAAACCCGTTTATAGCTAAAATGTCAGAAATGAGAGCAAGTGCTTTGATGGCGTGTATCAGACTGCTGCAGAGGATGCTTTCTAATTCAAACCACGCGCTGAAATAAGGCAAAACTGCAGGTCAATAAAGCCGACTTCACAATTATCTCCCTTGAGTTTTTTTGTGTCTGAGACACCTTCAGCAGCAGATGTCTACCGGTAAGTAGGACAGGGAACAGTGAGCTATGTGCAGCAGTTGCCCAGAAACCAGAGAGCCAATAATGTTCTCACAGAGCCAGCTCTGTTTATTCATGTATGGCTGTCGCCATTGCGGCTCCTGCAGACTCACTTTTCATCGACTCACGGCCAAATATGGAGAACCGCAGCAGCAGCATGCAAGTCTGTGCGCCGCTGAATCCCTCCAAGCGCACAACCAGTCCGCTCTCTGCACAAACCGTGCAGGCTACAGCCATTCTACTACCGACAGGAAATGTCGGTCTGCACGCTATGAGTATCAAAATGGTGGTTCATATTTCGACGGCAGCCACAACGCATCTTTTGTCCGCGGCGCACCCGCCTTTGTCTATTTCCACTGCAGGGAAATTTAAACAGACAGATAGAAGCAAACATGTCAGCCCAACATTCCTCATTGCGAAAATTAAAAGAAAAGAAATGGCCGCTGCGATCACCTCTCCACATGTCAGCCTTACTGCCTCCTCTCTAGGGTTCTCAATTTTAACTATCAACAATATAACATTAAATCTTAACTTTTACGAATAATTGAAAAAGATATAGCCTAAATATATCCGTTGCCTCAAAATGCTACTATTGAATAAATCTAACTGTCCGTCGGGGTTTATTGGATTAGTCGACATAATGAAAAGCACAGATCAAGAAACTGACCAGATATATATCACGTCTATATGCATTTTCCTTTACTCAGACTTAAAAGGTTGTGGTAGCCTATGTTCACATCAAATTGCCATTTAAAATAATATAATGTCACCTTTCAGCTGTATTCTTTGATGAATGTTGCAGCTCTTTTAGATCGCCAGAGTGGGCCAAAATACTATTTTCGGTCAAAGTACATTAACCGACCAGACACACACACACACACACCCTCCATCTGAAATGTTCAGGTAGTTGATAATTGATTAGGGGTTCTCCATTTATTTATTTACAAAGCAAACCCAA
The DNA here is from genome assembly GCA_037177055.1 of Atherinosoma microstoma. Taxonomy (NCBI): domain Eukaryota; kingdom Metazoa; phylum Chordata; class Actinopteri; order Atheriniformes; family Atherinidae; genus Atherinosoma; species Atherinosoma microstoma. The sequence continues at coordinate 12,160,252 of JBBBVU010000022.1, read as the reverse complement.
GCAGGCCCTTGCAGCATTGTTTTTCTCATTACATAGCCTACGAAGTAAAGAGGATAAGAAAATCTTTTTTATTTTTATTTTTTACCTTAACATGCCAGTGCTTTGCTTTGTTTTCTGTCGATTTTCCTTTTTATTTCAATTAATGAATTTTCTACTGCTTGGTCTTTCCATTTAGTTCAGTAAGAAGCAGATATGTGGATGGCCTATAGGCAAAGTGTTGGTCTGTTGAACACCGCTTTTAAGAAACACATGTTTTTCCTGGGTAGAAATGTGAGGTAAAGGCCAAATTATTTGTCATTTAGATTGATTTCATGATCATATAAAGGTGATAAATGGCGGAAATTGCCAGTAAGGTCCACAGAAATGAGGTCTGTACAATTGTTTATTTCTTGTTTGATGAATGAATGGTCAAATCATATTCCAGAAGAAAAGGCTTTTCAATATTATTATTATTGTATAATAATAATAATAATAATAATAATAATAATAATAATAATAAATGTTATTATAGTGATAATATAAATAATTTTGTCAATAAAATAAAGTATCTTTGCAGTTTTACTCCAAAATTAATTAAATTACCATCAATATTTAAAACAATTTTATAAATATCTGTTATGATTTTTAGAAGAAAAAGAAAAAAGACAAAGACATTTTGGAAACATCCATTATGAAAATGCGCAAAAATATTTTCCCCAGCAGATTAGGCTGTATGATTACAAAACTATCGCTTTTCTACATGTGTGGTTTCACAAAACTATCTGACCAAAATGTAGGACAACGAGTGTTTGTCAGGGGGCACGTTATTAATGCTGAAAGTTCGTCTAAATATCAATATATAGCACATCATGGAATATATTTTATTTCCAATCAATCTAATCAACGCCCACAATATTCGGATTTTTAAAACAGATCCCATTTTTTCCCACTGTCGAAATATTTATTTTCCCCTCCCATTATGTCCTTTAGAAATCTGCACATTGCGGTGTTTGGATAATTTCCTCGTTGGGCATAAAGGCAGCACAGACTATGGCGGGTTAACCTGCACTCTACCTGCGTATGCGCGCAGTTTGACTCAAATAAATAAATAAATAAAACATTCCCTGTGCTGAGGGATTTTTTCTGCTTTACCTTAAGTCTCATCTTAAAGCTTCTCTCCAATTGCTTTTTGATTTGTAGAACTAAACAAAATAGAACATTTTCAAAATTTGTTTGGAGTGAAGGACGATGAATTGGATTTCATAAAGCGGGTTGCAAGATCAGACTAAAAGCCGGAAAGTATTCAGTAGGCTGACTGTTAAATTTAATTCAAACCCAAATTATTTTTGTCTGTTGACACAAAAGTACCTGGTGATTTCAATAATGAGCTTTCTTATTATCTATATTTAATTTTTCTTTGTTCTATATTTAAAAAAACTTATTTTGAACCTAAAGCTGCCAGGCTGACTCTCATAATTTCACAGAGCTTCTTAAATTTGCTCCTCATATCTTTTATCAATCTTTCACGTAGCTAGTGTTGGAGTACAAATCGAAATATTTCGACTTTCATTTACATTTTTCTGTGCTGTACATTGTTTGCGATTCTAAAACTTACAGATCAAACATCCTGAAATAGTCAGTTACATCCAACCAACTTCCACTTATAGCTTATGATAAGTACAGCTGTTTTTATTTAAATCTTAGTTAACAATTTCAAAGCTCAGATCTAACATCGGAGTAAACGCAGCGATAGTGGAACATGATGGCGCAAAAACCTAATTAAACCAGGTTCAAATCCATAAGAAGATTTTTTGGCCCTTTTCAGATTCAGTATCTTGAATTTGAAATTGTTGAAATTGTAAATTAAATCCTTCTGTACTAGGCTACTTTTTGCAGACTATAGAACACATTTTTCTTTTTAAATAATCAATTATAAACTGCAGGCAAATAAAAGTGTTTCCAAGGGTTGTTTTAGCCCAAAATGATAAAAGTTACCACCTCATACTTCTTCAAACTAGACACAATTGCTAATTTCTTTTTTTAGATATCTGTGAAAATAGCCTATTGTCTGTCTTTTAAATCATTTTACGTTGCTGAAATTGTTTGTTATTCCAAACAGGCTTGTGTTTTGATGATCAGGTCTTATATCAATCAAATTCTGCCTTCATTTTCAATTCAGTTTTATTGCAAGAGAAATAATTTGTCTTTGCATCAATATGAGGCTCTTTGAAACCCCCCTGGAGACCTCGGGGGTCAGTGGAGCCGCTCCGGGAGCCTCTGACTTCGCTCGTTTCGCTGTGCCAGACATTCCTGTACAGCAGCCAGAGCAGCGGGACTCCTCCCCTTCACTCAGAAAACCGGAGCACGTAGCAACAACTGAGCCAATGTGCTCCACCACGATCCGTCCTGCCGACTGTGGTGCCTGGCAACAGAAAAAATACGTGATGACGTCCTCTACAGATTGCGTATTATGGGATGTGCGGAATTAAACAACCCGAAGAGGACGAGGGGAAAGCCAAAATAATAAAAGAGACAGAAATAAACGAGGTGCATGGTGAATCATGGAGCTGTCGGCTGTCGGCGAGAGCGTCTTCGCAGCCGAGTCCATCATTAAACGGCGAATCAGACGGGTATTCGCAGCTTTTTTTCCCCCTCCTCATACACACACAGGCTGTTCCTCTACATCTATTTCGCAAACGTGTTTGTGTGGGGTCTGCAAGCAGTTCTCTGATAACCGGAATCTGTTGCGGATCTGTTTTGCAGGGTCGTTGGGAATACCTCGTAAAATGGAAGGGCTGGTCTCAGAAGTAAGTATAATAGCCGAGGCTGTGAAGGACAGCGCTCCATCCTGGCCGCTCGTACAACTGCACCACCTCAGATTTGTGTCGTTACTCAGTTTATGGATGTTTTCTTTTTTATCCTAAGGCGCCGTGTGTGTTGTGGCGCTGTCTGCCTTGAGTGTTGTGGCATGTGTGCGCCACTCAAGTGTTTAAAATATCCGAGCTTCAGCTCGCTGTGATGATTTGTAAGTCGACACTAGCTTTAGCAATGGCTGGGTTTCACCATGCGTCACTGTCCGCTACGTAGTCTGTAATTGCAGCTGTACGCAGCAAAATTGCTTCAATAAAAGTGTGACAATGAGCCTACAGGCCCGATGACATATGTTTTGATCGAAATATATGCCCAACACTTATCCTCTCGGATGTTGTGTAATAGGTACAGCACTTGGGAGCCGGAGGAAAATATTCTGGATGCACGCCTCTTCGCTGCCTTCGAGGAGAGGTGAGGGTTTGACAGCGCAGACGTAGGCCTCTCTGCAGAAACGAGATGGTATCACGCACTCTGCACCTCAAAATGTCCATTCAAATATGTCGATTAGTCTAGATTTTTATCTTTAGAGCTTACTTTTCTGAAAGGAAGTGACACCAAGCCTCGCGTGGGGAGATGTGGTTTCTTTACCACTAATAATAGTTGCAAGATGCGGGCTAGTTCTGTCATGACAAGAAAAGTTGTCAGCTTTATTCGTATCGACTGAAGTTCAGCTTATTTTTTGTTTAGAAAATGTAGTTTTATAAAAAAGTAGTTAACTTTGCCCCATACTGTCAGAAATATACTGTTCCGTTGATAATTAGATTTCCTGACTGAGTCAAAGACTTGAGGAGAAATTATTAGTGAATGTGTTGTTGATGATTGTTGGGATTTGTATTCAATCAGGGAGCGAGAAAGAGAGCTGTTTGGGCCGAAAAAGAGGGGACCCAAACCCGAGACATTTCTCTTAAAGGTGGGGTGAATGTTTTCCATGCATTTTTCTCCAGTTTCCATTTAATCTTCTCTACTTTCTGTCTTAAAATGGACAGATAACTCGTTTTAGAGTTATGTTAGTCATTTTGAAACTGCTGTGTTTCAGACTCACTTAAAAACAAACACCAAATTGCAACACTAATGAAACTCTTCCATATAACCCATGATTTTATAAGATGTTTTTCAACTAATTATAAGTAACCATAGTATTCTAAAATATCAGGTATCTGTCTTACTTTTCTTATACAAACACAATTGTCGCTAGGAGTTTATTCTTTGCAAAGAGCACCAAACAAGCTGACTGTAGAGGGAAAGACGCCACATCTTTTGCAGGCCAAAAGCCTCCTCAACAAGAAGCTCAGGAGAAACTATGACCTAGCTGTAAAGAGATTAATAAACCAATCCACGTAATAATAACTTTCATAGCATAATCACAAGTAACCTATCCAGATAATATTATCTTCTCAGAATAATCAGAAGTAAGACACGTTTTGCAAGAATATTTTTCCAGTCGCCCACATCATGGCAACTTGCATGTGCATCAAACTCACTCAAAGAAAATCAATTATGATAAGGCCTTGAGCGTTGATCATAGCCAAAAGAGGTCTACTTACCTCTGATCAAGCTGTAAATTTCATGAAGAGACTTAACATTTATGGTAAATCTCTCCTTGAATTTATTTTCTTTGTCCTCAGGCCAAAGCCAAAGAAAAGCCGTATGAATTTAGAAGAGAGAGTCCCAGAGGGATACAGGTTTCTTATCCCATCCCGGAGCCTGTCATAACACCGAGGGCCCGGGAGGGTTTACGCACCGTGGTTCCAACAATCTTCCCACCGAGCACGGTCAACAGGGGGGAAAGCTTCCACGTCCGACCACCAGAGTCAGAGAGGAGGCCCAGACCAGCTCCGCCAGCTCTTGTAGACCAGAAGTCCCTGCGGTTCCCCAAAAAGCGAGGGCGCAAACCGAAGCTTCATTTGCATTATGACACACATGATGCCAGCAGCTCAGTGGAGCCGGACACCAAACGAAGCAGGATACTGGAGGAGCCGACGTCACACGGCCTATCCAAACTGTCTCAACACCCTCACCATCATGCGTCAGATCGCACCCTCGTCCAGCTGACCAAGAGGTTTCGAGAAGAGACCACGATAACACCAAAGTCAAGCAGTGAGCAGAGACACGTGGGAGGCACAGGGCGATCTTACACCTGCGCTTTAAGTCCATATGTCAGTAAAAGTGATCAAGAGGGACACAGGACTTATTGTTTGAGCAGAATGTCTATTCCCCAGCTCAAAAAGGTGAAACACTCTGCAGAGCAGCGGATCCATCAGGTGAAAAAGAGCTGTCCTCTCCGTGAGCAAGTTTCTGCAGAGTCGTCACAGTTGGAGTCCATCCATGACACATCCACGATGCCAACCACATCCTGGACCCCTTCTTTCACCAGTCTGGACACGGTTACGGTGACAGATGTCACCATGAACTCCTTAACAGTCACTATCAGAGAGAACAGCACATGCAAAGGCTTTTTTAAAGATAAAAGATAAGTATTTGATGTAGTTCTGAGGAGAGAAGTACTAACAAACAGGCCAACTGTTATACTATATTTTTTCTATGTAACTTTCAAACATGTACATAAATATTTAATACGTCGTTGAAAAATTAAACTGAAAGATGGCATTATGAGTAAATGTTGTGCTTGTTTTTATTATTTATGATATAACATTAACTGCCCGGCCTTCGGGGAATATTCACACAACTTATTGGACCAGATTCAACAGCAGTTACAACGATAAATGAACTTAGATGAAGTTAAAGCTATACAGACTGAAGTGTTTGGTTTCATTTGTAGCAAAGTAGTGAAATAGCACAAATTAAACTTAACGCCATTTGTCAAACAGCACGTGAGCCTAATAAAAGTTTGAAAAATAATTAAAACGACTAATTCTTTCTATTAACCAGTTATTAATTAGCCTTTAGGCTATAGCCTATATATATCTTATTTCTTATATCTTATATATATATCTTATATTCATTTATCAGTGTAACGCACTAAAACAAATAAGCGAAACAATGTATCGGGGCAGGATCTTTATCTTAACATTAGAGGACGTCTCAATGAAGAAAATGATTGTAGTGTGTTTCTTTTTCAATGTTTCAAGCTCCTAATGTTTTAATTGCACACGATTTGACATTTTATAAACCTACATATGATAAAAAATGTAGTCCCTGTTGAATGGTGCCATATGGGTTTTTCTCATTGTAAAGGGCACAATTAAAAGTGGTTGATTCCCTCGAGCTTTTTTGCAGCGGAATTATTCAGACAAGAGGACCGCAGAGCATGAACAGATAAATTTAAAATGATGTTTATATATTTAGGCTCCCTAAATTGGTTCTTATATTTAGGAAGCACTTTTGTTTTGAACTTTCTTACATGCCAAAACGTGAATAAATTCCAAGACATCACCGGCCTCAAGCTGAATAAATACTGGAATTCAGTCGCTCTTACAGGCTGCTTCTTTCTTCTTCTTCTTTTCCCCCTCTGTCCTTCTTCTTTTTGAATCATTTGAATGAAACAATAGCATAGTGTGAAGCTTTGGTGATCAAGTATGACAGACCAAGAAGATTTTCCCTGTTTTTTTTGTTTGTTATTTGTTTTTTGTTTTTTTACCAACACCACATCGTTCCTGTCACCACCAATGTGGTAAATTTCTCGGAATGACTGCAGAGGTTGTGTTGTGGGCTTTAAGCATGACATCAAGCCTACTGGAGTCAGATCGGAGTTGAATTAGGTGTTATAGTCATCTTTATGTTACAGAGAAGGACACGAAGCCTACAGGGCGAGCCGAAGGAACAGTGACCCCATGTCTTTTTGGAAGAAGATGCGTTTTTCCGATAATGTTTTCCGCCTTCTGATTTTGTAAAACTATTTTTTACGGGTGGTTTCGGTTAAAGATCGCGTGTACAGGCCTACAGATCGGGGTTTCCCATTAATGTCATGCATCACCTTCGTCCATTAGGCCTAGGAGCAAACCTTCTGTGTGAAGATGAAAGGCCACTTCACAGAGACAAAGAAGCTATTCATTGACATGTGTCTCTGTGACATATGACCCAATCTAATCGTCCCTGAAAAAATATTCTGTCCAGTTTTTCACTCTCTGATGTTCATCTTAATTGGAACTGAAGTTGTAGGCTATAAAACCGGAACATTAAATAGCTACAATTATCCATAAATGTGTTTACAGAAAATATTTTTGTTCTCAAATAATCATGGACATTTAACTCCCAGTTGTGGTTATATTTGTCCATAATTTAAAGATTCTGTGACATGGACAACAGAGGAGTCTTTAAAACAACATTTCGCGGTTTTACTCAACTTAACCGAAAGCTCAGCCTGGGGGTCGTATGATTCGGGCCCTTTAAAAAGCTAACCTTCAGAAAAGCCTGACTGGTCTACTGTCACGGTCCACAGAGTTTACCTCCACAAGATGTCGCCACCAGCAAGACCTTGAAAGGGTGCCAGCCTTTTTCTTTTCGTCCCCCCCCCCCCTTTTTTTTTTATAAAGAACCCTGCCGGGGGGGGGGAGAACAGCTTATTTTTTGGTGGATTAATAATTGATGAAAGCTGGTGACGCGTTCCGCTCTGTTCTCATCTGCAATATTAGAGGTCGTTGAGTTACAGCCTGCTCCTCTTCCTCGTCCTCCTCCTCCTCCTCTGGCCAAAGTAGCCTGCAGCGAGCTATTGTGCCTTACAGATGTGAAAGACTGCGTTGCATCATTCTGCCACTAGGTGAAGCTCAAGCACAAAAAACGTTGTCTGTTTTGTTCTTTCTAGCTTAAATGATCTCAGCATGAAAATGAGGTTCCTGTTAAAGCAGTAGCAAAGAAACACGTCTTCTTCATAGACTTAAACGCCTACTAGTTGTACAGTTTTCAATTGAGCAAAAAGACCAAACAGCAATAGGCCTATAAGACAATTATACAGCAGGTTGTAAAAGGCCACGTAGAGCTTAAGGACGCCAGTAAAAGTATAATAATGAAGCACGGATAGTCTGTGGGAGTGAATGAATTACTGCGCAGAAAAGCGCACTGCTCTTAACAGATGGCTCAAGCCTTTCAAACGCATTGTTTCCTTAGAGAGCAAAGACAAAAACCTGCAGAGGACAACAGTCTTCTACAACTGGATCGGTCCTAATTAGAGAGAGAGAGAGAGAGAGAGAGAGAGAGAGAGAGAGAGAGAGAGAGAGAGAGAGAGAGAGAGAGAGAGAGA
>JBBBVU010000022.1:12073294-12137472 GCA_037177055.1 Atherinosoma microstoma | reverse complement strand
AGGGGGGTTTAGATGTGTGTTTTTTCGATCGAAGTAAAAAGGTGTAGTGTGGCTCAGACAGGGAAAAGCATTTTGGCAAACCCCCCCCCCCCCCCCCCCCACACACACACCTTTCCCTGTTGCCATAACAAACAAGGTGCAGACAGATGATTCAAGAAGAAGTGTGCTTTTGGACAGGGTGAAGGAATCTGACAGGTTCAGCAAAGCCATTGGTGCATATATGTTGAGTACACAATTGGTACCCAGTACATCATAATGCTCATTCACTTCCAATGAAGTATAATACAGTTTAACTATTTTTTTTTTACATTAGTTTTCTGCAGGAACACACTGCTAACTACAGACAGGTTGGGCTGGATTTACTAACCTGCTGTACTTTGAGCAGGTTCATCAGTTGTTTTTCTACATCAAGTACGACAAAGTAAAACTTACTGTATGCAAGGCAATTTCACTGATAGAGAAAATAGTTCATTAACAGTTTAGTCGGAATAAAATTTGACTACTATAAAGCACTTTATGATGAGGAGTTAATAATACAGAAAAATTTGAGAAAGCATAAAGAAAGTCCCTCCAGTCTGTAAACATGAGTCACGTGTATATGCAGGTTGGTGAATGGGTGTGTATTGTTTATAATAAATATCTGCTAAAGGTATATTTTTGATGGATGTCAGATTTTGACCTCTGGTTTTTTTCTCTCAACAGGGCTGAGAAAACTGAAGTCCTGAGTGATGACCTCCTTCAGGTAAAGATCCAATCCCGGCCTTAATGTTCATGTACACCAGTTGTCAGGTTATTTAAATGTATCTGGTGTAAAAATGATATTAGAAGAGTTGAAATATTTTGAAATTTTGTATTTTGAACACCATGTTTATCTATTTATTCTTTCTATTTGTAATAAACAAGGAATACGTTTCACTCAAATATTTCTTTTATTATAATCTATGAAACCAAAACTGACCGTGTTGCTGACAGTGTTGTTCAGTTTATATTAAACTAAGCTTCATGGAAACTATGCCTTCAAGGCACATTTTCAGGAGGACTAAAGTATGGACATTATCAAAGGGCTTACAAGACCTCCTCAAAAGTTCTGTTAAAGCCATCATGCCTTAGAAGTTTGTTGATACCAACTCTCTCTGCATGCTTGGCCTAAAAAGACTGCCATTAAAACATGACTGTGGTAGTCTTTCATTCAGTAATACCTCGCCAGCTTGTGGTTGACACATGGTTGGCTCATGGTTTTCCAATCAAAGGGAATTCTGGAAATGTTTTGTTACAAAATGAGTGTGGATGCACACTGCTGTGTGTGTGTGTGTGTGTGTGTGTGAGAGAGTGGGGGATGGGAACACTTTGGCTTGTAAAACTGTGAGATCACTTTTAGGAAAAGTGTGTGAATAAACACACCAGACACTAATAGATATAGAGCATGTTCTGAGAAGAAGGGAGCTTTTTTGGAAGGCAAGTAAAGGTAAATGAGCAAAGGGAAAAGCTTCAATAAGCTTTATTCCATTTCACAAGTCGACGTTTTACGACCTGCAGAAGTGAACTATGAACTTGGTGTGGTGAGGACTGAGGAACACACTACGCACGTACCACTGCTGTGCAAAAATATCTTGAAGAAATGCATACACACACTTGATCTATTTTCTAACCGTGCTTAATTTTTTTAGCCACATAGCAGTAAAGAAAAGACCCAGCCCTTCTACAGAATGTGTTTTCTCATCTTTGGTGCTGAATGACAGGAACTTTGTGCTGCGTTAGACATTCCTTGAGCTCCAGCTCTTAGTAAGGAATGTGATTGTCAGGAGGTCAACATTGTGGAAGTAGTTTGGAACATTTTTGGCAGCTTGATCTTCAGGTTACTTGTCTGAATCTGTGGGTTTGAAAATTAAAAAAAGAAGAAAATAAAGACATCCTGTACTCCTGTCACATTGAGTTAATAGCCTTTAAACCTGCTTCCTGATAACAGTCATCTTTTTTGTTTACTGATTCATAGACCAGTGAATCAGTATCAGCATTGTGATTTAATCACACTGCCTGGAAAAGTTATTCTCCCTCTTTCCAAACATGAGCTGAGAGAATAATTTTCCAAACCCCCTCCCCACAAGCTCCTACAACCCCCTTCTGTGAACAGTCCAAGTTGAAATTTGACACTATGATTTCCATGCTGTCATAGAACTCTTTTCTCTTCCATTTTCCATAATGTTTTGCATTGGGTAAGGCATTTATCTTGTTTCGACACGTCTTGCCTCAGAGGGGGAGTTTAGGAGGCTGTCAGACTAGATTGTATCCCTGCCTGCTTGATTTCACACTGGAGAGTCAGGCTGGAACTGGTTCCATATCTCAGCATTTGAATACAACTGATGATAAAATGGGCCGCTTGTGTGATGGATACTGTACTGCAATCTGATGGTGTATGTTAAGCAGGTGGGCCGGCTGCTGAACCAAAAAAATAACTGAAGTCATTGTCGAGTTTTGTTTAAGAAGATGGAAACCACTCGTGTGTATGCTAAATGTGTTTATGTTATGTGTAGCTACTGTGGTTATCAAGTTAAACTGTTTCCAGTTGGCCTTGCTAACCAGCTGGGGAAATGGCAAAAGCTGTATTTCCTTGATTGGTCACTTTGGGCTGGCTTCAAAAGTAAATTAAATAGCATACAATATAGCGTACAATATTCACAAAATGTACAGGCTGAGAAGCTGTCCAGTTCACTCCTCAGTGTGGTAACAATTTTCTGCTAGCTACATTGTGTGGTCATTGTTTTTGTCACAATGCTTACAGAGTGGGTGGAGGTACTTTACCACCTTGTGCTGCAGCATTGGACACTATTTGTTCAAACACTTGATTCCTTTCCTTTGCATGGTCCAATTAAATTGACTAATTGAGCTCTAACTATCTATATTTAAAGTTACTTCTTGCTGCCAAACAGTTGGTGAAACTCACACCATTATTGTCAAAAAGACAAGCTAAGCATGTGATGACCTAGTGATGTCTTCCCCTTCATATACACGTTACTTTGCCCCCCTAACAGGTAGAACTACATTCACAAACATTTGGCTCCTATAATTGACCTAATTGTACATGAAAATGTATTGACTGAAATGAAATTAAAATACATTATCAGTCTCTCAAGAGAAATTATGAAATAGAAATAATAGGAAGGATAAAATTGTCCATAAACCCTTATGTTAACATTAGGGCAGGAATGTCCACTGCCTGGTATGAAAGACTTTTGGTTGGGATAGATCTTTTTCTTGTAAACAAAAACTGTATAAGAGGTGAACTTCTATTAACTCATTTAAGTGGTGTAAAACTTAACATTTTGAATTATTGAAGGGTTTGGATAATTTGAGTAATAGTGATTGCCTTAGTCCCTTGACATATATAATGTTCTCGTGTTTTTGGTCATCCATCTTTTACAGGTCACATATGACTCAAAAATCCAAGATGGTGATGGCCAAACACAAGGCTTTAAAAAAATCTGGGCCTTTTACATAGTTGAGTAATTATTTTGGCTTTATATTTCAATTAGAGTGCTGCTTACTGCTCCCTTCTGCAAAAATCCCAATTGATTTGGCCCATCATTTAATAGAGCTCTGCTCAATTTGAAAACTTATAAAAAGGTCTTTTAATGACTTAAAATATCAGAATATTAAACTTTTGTTTATTTATTTGTTGAGCCAGATATAAGACAGATAATTTAGATAGTGTTTTACTTTCAGAGTAGTTTATTTTCTGAAATGTGAAACTATCCTTCTTTAGCAAGCATAACTCTCCGGACGGTTTCTGTATTTTAATTCTGTTTCTGCTCCATCATCATCTAGTCAGACTGTTTGTCAGTCCTGCCAACAAGGTCAGCCAACTAGTTTTTGGAGCCGTCAGTTGACCAGCTTTTCAGCTGAAGCAACTCCAATCCACAAAACAAAACCCACCCATCCGCACGGTTCCTGCGTGACTCACTGAACATTCCATATTTTCTACTGTAGCAGGTCAGAGGTCGGCGGCTTGCTCCGTTTACTTTTTTTTCACTCCTATCTGGAAAGAAAAAGGGCAGAAAAAAAACTTGGCAATAACTGGCCGGTAAACCTTTGGACAAAGTTGTAACTGGAGAGTGGAGGAGATCATGTCTGTTCTGTTCATTTTCAGTGTGTGTGGGCTTGTCTGGGCGTATGATCAGGGAGTTTTCCCTACCCCCCCCCACCAACTCTTTGACTACAATTTGTCAGGGTGTTCCTCTCTGAGAGTGTGTGCATGTTTGTGTGTGTATACTAGACTCTTGTTCCTTTAACTAAAGTTCATTTTCAGAGAAAAATCAAGTGAAACTTGCAACTTAAGACGTGAAACTAGCTGAAAACTTTAGATCATTAAATCTTTCTTGTTTAAGGGTTTTTAATAAGGGACACACCCAATTCGAGCCCCTCCTGTGTTACAGTACCACCGATGCTTATCTGATTTGCACACAAATTGTCAGTAAAGTGTTTTACAGCACTTAATGCTTTTCTGAGGGTGTTGCCATAACAGAAATAATTGCACTTCATAATATATAAAATATACCATAGGTGTATGTATTTCCCATCAGCATATTCTCTCTAATCGTCTTTCCAGCCCTGTGACTTGGATGTGTAACGCATAAGGGACTGAGATTAGATGATGTTTGTGTCAGTTACATGACAATATTAGTAAAATCAAGCAGAGAAAGATGCTAAAACTGTGACAGATGTTAGCTGTAGATTGTAAGATTCACCATTATATTTTGTATATTCAGCATGTGTACTGTGATTACCAAGCATATCCAGTCTTCAGACGTACTGCCCACACTGCTTACACTCGGGCCCCTTTCTTTCCATGTTGCCACAGAGTGTTGGAAACCTGCCTCTAACTGAGCCGCCACCACTTAAAGATACACTTCCATGCATTAATCAGAGTTTGGGATCTGCTGGATGGTGAGCAAATCTATTGGATCAAGGGGAAGAAGCCAAATCCAGCTGTGGTCTGGCCTGGTGCAGCAGCTGAAGGAAAGGGGGAGGGAGGATAAATGTCTATCAACTGGTGCCGGGTCAGTGAATTAGTGAGGATAAAAGTAAAGGAAGAAGATGGGATCATACAGCAAATGAGCTCAGATGTCGAGACACAGCTGCATGTTTACACTGAAGCAGGAAGAGGAAGTGAATACTTCACTGCAGACAGGCAGCTAGTTTGGTGCAAGACCAGCATGTAACAGACTTAAGAGAAAGAAGACTTTAACAAATCACTGCAGTGTTTTTGCTTGATTTTGAGCAGGATGACAGTATATATGGAATATTATCATCACTATGCTTTCAAATCCACTGACTTAAGTTCATGTCATAATGAATGGAAGTCAGCCGATCTAATTTATACGGCCTGGCCTTTACCTTTTGATTACAGCAAGCCTTCACTGTGGTTTCGTTTTCATAAGTTTATTGCATCTCTATGGAAATACTTTCATTTCCTATGTTAAACATTGCCACGGGTTCTACTGTTAATTTTCTCTAATTAGATTTCACCAAATGTTCAAGTAATCTCTAAACTAGACAAGTGAACATTCAATTCACATTTCTCCCTCAGAAGTGATGGATCACCCCTGTCCTTCAATGCTTCATCTAATTTTAGTAGTTTAATCAGTCTCCTTAAGTGTTTGCTCTATGCAGACCGATAATTTGACCCTCTTGAAATGAAATCATTTCTTTTTCTATAACCACAGGAAGTGTTTTTCTGATGTGGTTGTTTATGGAATAAGCATTAAATAAACATGTGTTGCCTGCTGAAACACAGTAACCACTTCAGTACTCTACCAATAGGACGCTCTTACCTAGTTGGTTAGTTAAATCTGTATGGTCACTTTTGCTTTTGGCTTGGGATGGTGTTTTTTGTATTTGGTTGTAAACTGTGAGGAATGATTAGAACAGTTTTGCATTTAGACGGTGACTTACCTGATTTATCTTTACTGACTAAAACTCAACTTTGTTGATGATTTGCATTACAGAAACGTTTGCATTGTGCCAGTTCATCAAAGTTTAAAAAGTATACAAGTTGACAATATGTAAAATCTCTGGTATGAGGTGTGTTTACCCTGTTTGTAGTTATTCATTTTATTCCTCTATTAATATGTTCCTCTATTAGTTTTTGTAAATCACTTTGTATGTGTTTGATTGTGGTGTTAGTAAAAAAAGTGAAGGATTTCAAATCTGTCTGCATTTAAAAAAAATAAAAATCTCTTGTGTTGATATTCTATCCATAAAGTGTTTGTAAAGTAATGACAATTGTGGGTTAATATTATAGATTATTAATATGGGACTTAATTTCATATTCTGTTTTAAAAAAAAAATATAACAAAACTTAGCTGTATTATCACAATGTGCAAGAGTGAATAAATGGTGAGTGGCCAAATTGTAATTCCACAGGATTAACAGTCTCAAGGATCTTTCAGGGATTAACCTTAGTTTTACTGTTGACCACTCTGTACAGTTTGTATCGAACATTTTATATTTACTGAGGCCCGCCACTGTTGCAACATTTTATGTAAGATTTTATTTCACATGTAGGTAATAGCACTGTGAACGTCAAGCCAAAAACATCAAGCAAGGAGCTGCAAACACACACACAAAAACAGACTACTGAACACATGAGGGCATTGTGTGATTTGCAAAATTAAGTCTGTTTATCCAAATCTATTAAGTCTGCAAGTATTTGGAAATATAAATTAGAATGGCTTTGTTTATGTATTTATTTTTTTATGGTTGTTCACATGAGTTGGGTCACATTTAAGATATTTGGTGTTTATTGTGCAGCATTTCTATATTTGCAGCTCATTTTTGGTTTGATTGCTGATGATGGGATGTCAGATTGGTATATCTTTTCCTTCTAGAGGCCACTGTATCAGCAAAATAAAAAGAAGAAAGGTAGAAGTTTCTTGAGTTTAGGTGCTATAGCAAATTTCAGGAAATTGAAAGATGATCAGTGTATCTAGTGTCAGATCTCTTAAAAGCACACAACTAATCTGAAGTGGTTGTGGTGAATCTCACAAGACAAGGTGGCATTCTGTCGCTTATGCTCTTTTGCTTGTATATGGACACTCGCTTGCAAATACTTGAAAACTAAAACTGGCTTTGTGGTGGGAGAGAGGCTTATTAACCATCTTTTTTTATGCTGATGACTTAATTGTCATGTCTCTTTATTCTGCCGGCCTGCAGCAACTCAGTTTGTTCAGATTAGGTTCAACAATTTGATATAAAGTTAAACCGTAAAAAGTCTGTGTTGTGAAAAAAAGTTGAGGACAAAACAGGAAAACAGCATTCCTCTCTTTTATTCTTGGAGAAAATTATTTAAATGTTGTGGGTAAAGTGAAATACCTGGCTCTTGTCATCTGGAATGACCTTTGTGATGATGCTGATATTCAGAGGCAGTATTGTATATTGTATGCACAGGCAAATATGCTGACATGCAAATTTAGCACATGCTATTATAATGTCAAAATTACTTTGTTTAAAGCTTACTGCATACCTCTGTATACTACCTGCTTGTGGCACAGTTACAGTAAAGCTAAATTTAATAAGCTGCAAGTTGCATTTAATGATGCCCCTTTGAATCCTACTGAAGGCCCCCGCTGGACGAGTGCCAGTCAGCCGTTTGTGCAGAATGTTGTGCCCACCCTACATGCTGTTATTAGAAATCTTGTATATAAATTTATTATGAGATTGGAGTATTCTAAAAATGATATTGTGTTTTTAACAATGCCTAAGGAGAGCAGTGTACTATATACAAAGCTCTTCACTCTGGAGGCACTGGAATAAGTGCTTGGATGGAATATAGATTTGTTCTCCTTTCTGTATTGCCTTGTTAGTCGTTTTTTTTGCTTTTTGTTTTTATCTTTTACTTTTTATATGGACCATTTGTGAGTCTGAAATAAAGATTGAACTAAATTGAAGTATATTGTGCTGGTGGAAAATGGGTCATAATATTGACTGTTCTGCAAAGTTTATTGTTGAAGGGTAAAAATGTGCAACGCTACCAAAAATCTCTCTATTTAACCTGTTTAAGACGTTGATCCTGTAGACCCCTAAGTCTGCGATTATAATGATGTGTTTTCCTTGACTGTATCTCGCCACATCTCCTCAGGAAATATAAAAATCCATCATTCTATGTTACTTATTGGCACTGAGTCTTTCCATCTGTCTGTCAGAATTACAGACACTGCACCTACATCCTCAATCTTTCAATAACAAGAGCAGGATGGAAAGATTTGGGATGAATGTGTGCTTACTCAGCATCTGTGCTTTGATTTGTAGCCCTCACCTGGGTTGTTTCTGTTTGAACAGGAAGACAAAACGTTCATTCCACTGTTTCCTTTTGTACCGGTTTAAATCAGTTAACTGAGCTTGTCCCATCGTCTTGTTTGCTCTGACTTAAAAACATTTTGCATCTCATGGGTACACAGATCGAGAGGAGGATGGAGCTGGTACGCATGGTGTCGCACAACGCACACAAAAGGCTGGTTTTCTGTCTGCAGGGTCAGCTGGGCACAGACACCGAGAAGAGACATGTAAGAAGCACTTTTCCGTTATTATTTCTGTTTTTCTTTGAACTGATCATTGACCAGATTTTAATATGTTGGCAACGTGCCCATTTTGCTGTCACCCAGACATATGGCTTGTACACAAACTAAAACAATGTGACACCCATCAGTGTTTCTGCAGGATGGCTAATATCTTAAGCAACACATAGATATGAGAGACTCAGAAGAAAAATATTCAGATCTGGCCTCCAGCTAGCATCACAGGCCTGTATAACAGCCCGGTCAACACACCCACTAACATTATCAACCCTGAAGGGATCACTGTTATGTTACACTACTTTGCCACACTTTTCTGCGCATTTTTTTCCAAAATCATCCAGATGCGGTACCACTTGACTTTCCTGCGGTTGCATCTGCCTTTTTGTGGAAATATGTCAAATCCAAATTATGTTTTCTTAATGCACACATATTGTATTTGCAGAAAAAGTTGCCGCTGACATCGCTGTCCCAGGCCATGCAGGAGGGAGGCAGCCAGTTGGGTGAGGAAAGTCTGATCGGGTGAGAATTTATCACAAGCAGAAGCAGCATTAAGCACTGATTGGTATTACATTTAACTGAATATAGAATCACATTGATTATTAACACAAGTTCAACAAGACTATATGAGTGAAAAGAATGTTTGTAATTCACCAGTGCAGTTTTTAAGTGTTTGCGTTATTTTTTTCCCATCATCTTTTTCTGCTGTGAGAAAGTATAACAGTCAGATTTGCCTATATTTCTCTTTTTATGTGTATGCAGGAAGATGATGGACGTATGTGGGGAGACAGAAAGCAGGTTAGCCACTGAACTGATGCAGCATGAATTACAGATTGAGAGAGATATTCTGGATCCTATCAACCAGCTGGCAGAGGTCAGTATGCAGACGCTAACTACTCCTCTGACACTACAGGTCATTCATCACATACATGCAGCTCTAGTCAAGCATATATATTCTTATCACTTTTCTTACAGGCTTGATTTTTAAGATAGTAGTTCTAAATGAAGCATTCATCAAGTTTGTGCAGGAACTGTTTGGTGGTGTAACATCATTATCAGCTTCGGCTTTAAATTGTATTTATAACCACTTCTTTTAAATCATCTTGAATGTTCTCACAGGAAAATTCTCTTTCCGATCCTACGAGGGCCACAGTCCAGCAGGTTTTCCATGTATCCCTGCTCCAACACACCTGACTCAAATTAATGAGTCAATGTGCTGAACTTGATGGGCTGCTAGATCCATTAAATTGGATATAGGTGTGTTGAAGCAGGAATACATTGGAAACCTGCTGGATTGCGGCTCTCATAGGACCAGAATGAGTAACCCCATGTTAGGTGATCATGCTGCTCTCATGATCCTTGCCGTTTCTCCCACAGGTGGATATCCCCAATATCCTTAAACAGAGGAAGCAACTTGCTAAGCTGGTTCTTGACTATGACTCTGCAAAGACAAGGTACATTTCCATACACACTAGAAATAATAATGCAGACTTTATGAAGCTTCATTACATTTAAAGTGATAACTTTAAGTGAAGGCTTTCCCTAATTTGCATTTTATTTTTTCTGTAAAACGTGTTGTAGTGTATAAGGATATATGTGTCTTCCAGGTGGTATCAGGCAACAAAGTCCAACAACCAGGCCATGGCAACTAAAGTTGATTCACTCAAAGATGAGATGGATGAAGCTCTTAATAAAGTAGAGATTTGCAAGGTACTTTTTAAAAATCATATTTCCTTCAGTTCAGTTTCATCAACTAGACGCAGTACTGGTGGAATATAACAATGAAGCAGTCAAGGTGGTTTAATGTGCCGTATATGATAAGCACATTTAAACTAATAGCTGTACTTTCCAGTGAGGACATCTGCATAATGTCAGGATCATGTTTGATTAACTGGTTGAACAAAGGAAGCCTTGTTGCTGACAATCATGCCGGGCACGTTATTAGGACTATGTAATTAAAGGTCATTGCTTTGTCATCTGGAGTTGATCTGTGTTTTAATAAGTCCACAGCAGAAAGGTTCTGGTTTCCATCCTCTTTGCTGTGTATTAAAAAACAAAAATTGTTTTGTCGTCCTGCAGGACCAGCTTTCGGCAGACATGTACAACTTTGCTTCAAAAGAGGGAGAATATGCACGTTACTATGTCATGGTGGGTGCACTACAGTTTACCTATAATGGCTTGGCACTGAAAAAATGTAAACATGATGTGAATGTGATTGTTTCATTTATGTCAATATTTTGTACATGCAATGTTTGTTTATATGTGTGCATGACAGTTATTAGAGGCCCAGGCAGATTACCACAGGAGGTCTCTGGCAGCTCTGGAGGCAGCTATACCAACCATCCAAATACAGCAAGGTGAAGAACAGACATTTATTGACTTTGCAAACAGTAGAAAACAATATTTGAATCTGCTGCTGAGGATGCACTGGTTTGTCATTTCTTGTTGGCTTGCACACAGCTTTGCCTCACATGCTGCATGTGTTGGAGTTTTTTTTTTTTTTCCTATTTCTCCGTACTGCCACATTATCTGATCCAGAACTATGGGGAACTAAAAATAGAACTACGCAATATCCCGTACGGTCAGAATGATCTCCTGTGACCGAAACAGACAGAAATGATTATATTTCCTCAGTTCTTTACATACTAAATATTAAAACTAGTTTTAATGAAAATTCACATAATTTTAGGGAGAGTCAGGGACAAACAAGGCTTCATGATTTTATTTGAAAAACATTATTTTGCATGTCATGATGCTCGACAGGACAGGTTTTAAAAAATTGAATGCGTTACAGGTGTCAAACTCAAAATTAATAATATTTAAGAATCAAACAAAACCAAAAAAAAACTGTACAAAAGTTTTTAAAGTTATATTCATATTAGTTAGATTTCGATGTATGTATGTTTTAAAAAAATGTCAAATATGTGCAGTCTGCTTTTTAATTACTTGATAATGTGATGCCCTGTAATGAGAACTGAGAATAGATTTTTTTTCTTTTGGGGGGGACAGAACACAGGTTTCCAGATGACTTTCTCTATGAGTGTGCAAAGTATCACAGACTGTAGAAGAATGGGATGAAATGACAGATCACCCAAAAATAATCCAGTTACCCAAACCTGTCGTAAAGTAACCTTTTGTTTAAAAAGATTGTTTTTTTAGTTTTTTTTTTAGCTTTGGGCTGTTTTAAATGTTGAAATATTCCAGATGGTGTATCGTTGATTTTTCACTGTTGATATTCTTTCCTTGCAGACTCCTGGATGGAGAAGCCAGCATTTGGAACGCTGCTGGAGGAGCACCTAAAGAAGAGTAACCGTGAGATTGCTCTGCCCTTAGAGGCATGCGTCATGATGCTCCTGGAGACCGGCATGAAGGAGGAGGTATGTATACTGCAATGGCAAGAAAATATTCGGGGGGGGAGTAGAATCTTAGCTAAAATAGGGCAAAGGTGATAGTTAATTGACCAGGATTTGGATACGAATTTGTACCCCTAAAACTGTAACGCCCCTCTTTCTGTTTGAGCTGGAAGCATATGTGGGCAGTTTAGTAGAAATGATGGCATGTACAATCTGGAAACATATGTGGTCAAGTTGTGGTCAACTAGTTTTGGGCTTGCGGGAATAAGTACTATGTGTGTATGTGGACATCTGCAACATATTACCATTTCCACTGTCGTTCTCTTAAAACGTAACAGTATAACTGGATTCCCTGAGGAGGGTGATTTAAGGTGTTTTTATAAAAGGAAACAAAGCTCTTGTGCATCTTTCTGATGCTCATCCTGAAAGAGACATAACCCTGTTAGTATCACAAGGATTCCTTTCTTGGTTTTGTTGTACGTTTACTTCTCCTTTCCTGTAACCGACCCAAACTCACTTCTCTAATTTTTGGACTCAACCACACTTGTTTCAATTTACTTGTTGTCTCTATATTCCTCCCAGGGTCTCTTCCGGATAGCTGCTGGTGCTTCAAAACTGAAGAAGCTGAAAGCGGCGCTGGACTGCTCCACATCGCAGTTGGAGGAGTTCTACTCTGATCCCCACGCCGTTGCTGGTACAGCCTCCTCTACAAATCCATGAAAAGTGAAAACATCTGCTCCAGATCTTTTTCTCATAGAACTTTCTTCTTACACAGGAGCCCTGAAGTCCTACCTCAGGGAACTTCCTGAACCTCTAATGACTTTTAGCTTGTATGACGAGTGGATACAGGCCTCCAAGTAAGACGGCATACACATAGACTTGACTTTTAATATCCTGTAAAAACCCACACTCACACAGCACTATTGGCTTGAAACACATGCTTTAAGTAAAATATGCTGACAGGCTGCTTTTTAGTAATTATACAATATGCTAATATTGATTGTGTATTTGTGGTTTTAGTGTGTCTGACCCTGACAAGAGGCTTCAGGCCTTGTGGGTGACATGTGACCGTATGCCAAAGACTCACAAAGCCAACTTCAGGTATGAGCGCCTTCAACTCTATTTATTGTGGGAAAATATGTTCTGTGCATGTCGAAAAATGATGCAGTATACAGTATTGTTGACACAGCACCAAAGTTACGCTAGTTGAAAGTGAAAGCCTGTTGTTACAGCATGCTGGATGTTAATTTGTCTTATCAAGGTTGGTTAATGGTTTGTGTCCAAATGCACAGGCTGACTGGGACTTGGGAGTTCCATAATATTAATGTTTGGGTATCTGTCGATTTCTGTAATGTCTGCACATTTGATGTGAATGCTAGAAAAACACGGCGACTTCACAGCAGCAACAAAAGGAGCTCATGTGCCGACTGGAATGGAAAAATTAATTTAACAAAAAAGCAAAGGATGAATGGTAAAGAAGTGGATTATGCCCAATTTCCTCACAAAACTGTCCTCACAAACCAAGCACATACTAACAGAACTGGAATTGAAGCAGTTTGTACGTTATGGCATACATTCTTTTGACAGATTGTTTTTTTTTGGGGGGGAGGGTTGGATTTGGGCAGATGACGAAATTTAAGGAAATTTGAGGACTTGCAGCTGTGGAAACCATGAACTGGCCCACAGATGCCTCATTAGAGCACTGCCCTTGTTCAGTATGGGAGTCATAACCTTACAAGCTTTCTAAAGATAAATCTGGGGGATGAAGGATGATTTCAGAAAAAAGGAACTCCTTTATTGGTAAACCCTTGATGTTTTTACCACTTCATGTTTTAAAAAAAAAAAAAGAAAAGAAGTCACACCAGTTTAGATGCTTACAAATCTCATTTAAACATTGGCTTTACAGTTTCCGTCCACATGATGTAATGACATCTTGTGTCAAAATTGCAGATACCAACCAACTGAATACCTCTGGCTCCCTTAAGTGTACTACTTAAGTGTATAGTACACTATAAAAAAATGTGAAAGGCCCACACTGGAACCAGTTGTCTCTGCTAGGCTACTGTCTACATGGACCTGTGCCAACTGTGGTTATAAATAGCTTGTTTGAGGTTAACAATAACACGGCAGTAAGAGTTCTGATCTAATAACAAAATGTTTTCTTACCATATCATGTAAATCTGTTTTTAGAGACATTTTAAGGTAATTGGAGTGTGTTGCAGGTATCTGGTGAAGTTCCTGGCTAGACTGGCTCAGGACAGTGAAGTCAATAAAATGACTCCTAGCAACATTTCCATAGTCTTGGGGCCCAACCTGCTCTGGGCAAAGACCGAAGGGTGAGAAAACTGCACATTGTTCAGCTCATATCTAAGTATCTTTCCCGAATACAAAGTGCATAGGCTGATTAAGTGAGCTGACCCTTATCTTTTTGTTTCGGTTCATAATTAGGACATTGGCAGAGATGGCAGCAGCTACGTCAGTCCATGTCGTGGCCATCATTGAGCCCATTATCCAGCATGCTGATTGGTTCTTCCCTGATGGTAAACATTCTGTTAGTTGTATTTGCAGTAATATTACTTATTTGTCTTATCTAAAAGAGCCCAGGTTGTAGAATATAACTTTTGGTAGGATACTCTACTTGTGTGGTGTGCTTATTCTAGATTATAACAGCCCAAACTTATACAGTGCTCAGTTTTATTTGTCTGCTGAATGCAGCTGCTAAATAAACTATTTACAATATTTTCCATCCATTCTTGATTAGAAAACTCTGGCTTTGTTCTCTTGGTTTCATTGTCTTTCTCCAACAACATATTTAATACTTTTCCATTAAGGGAAATGTTGGAAATCATGAAGTGAAGTGGCTGAGCCAGCCTTTAAGCATGCTAAAACATTAAACGAACTATCTACTTTAATAAAACTGAGGATTTTTTGATATTCAGCCGTGTAAGTTGTTACAAAGAAATAGGAGATTATCACACTTATCGTCACCATCTCCTCTTTTTCTCCAGAGGTGGACTTCAATGTTTCAGGCATGTTCTCCATGCCCTCTCATCCGGCCACCCCCGACCCCGAACCCGGCTTGGACAGGAAACGGCCCGGCAGCCTGGGGCAGGACGGGGACAGTCATACCCCCCGTAAAGACAGGTACCTGTCTCGCCCCAACCTCAGCCTCAGCCTGCCCCTCACCCTCCCGTCCCGTCCCAAGACACTGAGCAGGCAGGAGTCTCGGGGCCCCGCCGTGTCAGCCCTTTATGTAGTGGCCGATGAGTCCATCACAGTCACTGAGACGCCTACTGAAGATCTGCCCTGTCCAGACTTCAAAGCCGTGCCTTAGTCTAATGTAGCTGTCTGGAATTGATTTACTAATAAGTGACAAAGGGAATGTTTTGTTTGATTTGTGCACTAATTTGTGTTTTGTGTGGGTTATTTCATCACAAGCTAATCAGTTATGTTTTACTAAAGGTTGGTACAGAACATGAAATAATACTTCTCTTTCAGATATCTTCATGAAACACAGCTTTCATTGTTGTTGGGACACCATTTTGTCTGTTTCTGTTGCTGTTGTGTACTGTTATCTTCTTAATTTTCAATTAAAGCTTAGGCCATACTGTAGGTTGCTGGTTTTATGTTTTGTGTGGGCTTCCTGTGTTGCATTTTGTTTGTAAGGTGTGGCATCTGTTTTTTTTTCCGTCTGCAGTGACATTTCAGTTCAAATTAGTTTCTATTTATAAGTTGATTGTCATGTGGTTTTATGTCCTCTTTGGGTTTTCGTTCTGAGCTGGTTTCACTCTACTCAGGAAGTACAGTCTCTTTCTCTCTCTCCCTCTCCGTCTCTCACTGCTCTCGCTGTTTTTCTGTCTGTCTCCGTTTCCTCCTCCGTCACTCTGTCTGATGGCGTATGGTTTGCCCTCCTGAATTTTTCTCCCCTCTCCCCCCCTTCATAGCACTGTTAACAAACAGCCGGAGCCCATTCCACGCAGAGTCAGCGTTCTAAATAGAAAGCAGTCACAACTAACATCACCCACCTTCCAACCCTCTCTGCCCCCTCTGGAAGCTGGGGCCCCCACCCAGTTTGAGCTGCAGCCCCAGGTTTTGTCCCCAGCTGCAGAGGCAGAGCATCCTGACCTGAGTGGTGCTGGTATTGGTGGTGGTGCTCTGGGGGGTGGGGTCCAAGTAGCCACAAAGCAGCCTCAGGCTGTAACCCAGCTCAGCGCAGAGGAGAGCAGGTAAGGAGCGAGCTGAGGTAGCAACAGTACTCCACCGTCTGCTCGCAGCCAATCAGCCAATCCGGAGCCCGCCCACCTTTTTATGTTTGTTGTGTGTTTGTTTGTTCCTTAAATTTGCAGCTCCCATTCTGGATGTTGAGAATAACAATATCTGATTATATGCACAGCATTAAATGTGGCTTCATTAATTAAGAATGTAATGCCATGAAAATCATTTAATGCCTTGTTTATGCAATTTCTGCTCTCCTCTGTGCTTGTGATGGTCAATGAAGCTCAGTCTATTTTTAAAGATGTACCATGTCTCCTTCCTGCCTGCTTATTAATGTTGTTTGTACTGTAGACTTTTGATTTTTGCATGCAACAAATAACTGAAACAGTCTTGTGAACATAGTTCCTGGTTTTGCATCTTGTTCTGTAATCCTGTCTTTACATAGCTTCTTTTTTTTTTTAAATTAATTCTCCTTGTAATTATCTTCACTAAGAGTGATTAGTCTTTGAACTGAACGATGCATCTGTTTTATAAATCATGCATGAGTTTTTGCACCTGTGCAGCTGTCACTCATTGAATGTTAAAGACAGATGATACAGTTTAATATCTGGACCTGTTGTATTTTCACAGCCCAGCTCGTGAGCTCATGTCCACCCCTCCTCCACAAAGGAATGGATCAGTCTATCTCACAGCGGGAACCCCGCACTCTCAGGGTGGGTCAAGAGGACCAAGTCCGCATTTGGTCCGCAGAGGTGAGAACATGCACTTTCCTATTCCAGCAGTTTGATGTACAGTAGTACTGTATTTTGATTAGCTTTTTTTTTTAATATTCTGTTTTTAAAGGCACTAAAAAGCAGGCGCCAGCTCCACCCAAACAGGCCAGTCCCTTCGCCTTTCAGTCCAGTAACACCCAAACACCCGGTTCTCCCCATCACCCACCCATCACTCCTCGCCGTCACTCCAGCAAAGACAGCATCCATGCCCCGAGCCATCCGCCGCCCCAGCCTCCTCAGCCTCACCACGCTCACGGGGAGCCAGAGGCTTCTCCTCCCAGCACACCCACCCCTCCTGACACTCCACCTCATGATGGATCGCACTCCAACCCGCTTTCCTCGTACCATTCCGGATCTCTGCCTCGCCCCTCCAAGCCAACTCCGAAGCCACGACTGCGACCTAGCATGCCACCTCCTCCACAGCCTGCAGCAAATGACACCGGTAATGACATCTGCAGCTCAGCTTCCAAGATCATAACAGGTAAACTTGGTCTTTCTGTTGGTTTACATCAGTAGATCAAATAAGTAGGGATATTAAGCAATATTGAATTTTAAAAAAATTTTGTCAAATGATGCATCTGAAAACCTGCTCAAGTGCAGATGCAGTGTTAGGAGTTTGTTGTAATTATTATTCTAACGGATGCATAATCAATTTCAAGCCCCAGTTTAAGCTGAGATGAAGAGAAGCGTATCTGCTCCAGACATTTGTTAAAACTTGATTTATTTTATGAAGGCGTTTGAACAACCGAAACCATGGTGTGCTTGTCTGCTGATAGTCTTCACTTCAATATTGAGGGTTTTCAACTTCCTTTCAGGGCATTGCTGTATTTAGCTCTCTGGCTTCTGGTTTCACTGTCTCGTAGCGTGTCGCACACTAAATGGAGCTGTGTTGATCTGATGCATGACAGGAAATGTGTAAATATTGCAGATGTCTGAGCTGCCGGCCTGCCTCTAAGATGATCTTTGCAAGGCAGGTAATGGTAAGGATCTGACTGGCTGGTGCATATGCCTTGCATGTGTGTCTTCTGCATGTTTGCTTGTCTTTGCAGGAAAACAAGTAGTAAACTTTTACATGGTAGCTGTTATTTCACACATGTGCTATACATACCGTATTTGTATGTATAATGGCATGTGTTTTTTTTTTTTTAATCCTTTCTAACATGCTTACATTCTGCATTTAGGTTAGTAAGGTGCACTTAACAAAATGTTTGCAGCTAAAACCCATTCTAACATTTGCCTTAACAGACTTAAAACTTACAGTGTGCTTTTGTCATTCGTGTCGATCCTGATGCGTAGATCTGTCCGTAAAATATGTTGCATTTGAAGATTAACACACCAAGGAAACTCTCTTTAAAAACATCTCTAAAAACATTCATAAGTGACACGGCTCAAGCAGTTTTGACTCACTTCAGTTCAGAGAGCCATCCTTGGTGTCTTATGAAGTGTGAAAAGCTGGCAAGTGTGTTTGTTCCCCAGTTTGCAGTGGTGTGTTTTTGGTTTGTTTATTTATTTGCTGACTGGTCCTCCTAACTGTCCTGTGCAGATGGAGGCCTGGTCCTAAAAGGGATTGGAAAAGCTCTCATCCCTACAGTGGTTGAGAACCAAGAAGAGGAGGGCTCTGCTGGTCAAGAGCCCACATCCATCCCAGATCCTTGCATTGAGACCGAGAGCACCGTTCTGTGAACAAACACTCAGCTGGTCCAGATTTAAATGTTTAGCCTCATATATTAGAAAGGTAATCCACAAGACATTGGTTCGCTCCAGCTCTGCCTGGTAACTCTATGGGGAAACAAAAAAAATAGTCTGTCTTCTCATTTGCTTATACCGACTCAAACTAGAAGTCTCGTCTTATGGCGGTGGCTTAAACCACAAAGCCCCTGTCCAGCCAACACTTTCCATATTCGACCTCAACTCTTCCTGCTCTATTAAAGTGCTGAGTATTTTCAAGACAAGTAATATAGCAGCTGAACTCAACGCTGAAAACGGTTTTACAGGTTTTAATTGTCTCCTGACTGGTTTTAGCAACATATTTTATCACATAGACCCCTTTAACTGTGAGGGATAGACCATAATTGTGTGTAGATTTGAGTTTTATCCAGCCTTTTGTATTTATCAAGAGACTGTATCCCAATTTCAACTCTTCTGACTTTTTGCAGTATATCAGTTTCAACAGGTAAAATGTGATGTTCAGCATGGGAGGGCTTATTGTCACACACTGCAGCAAAATACCAAGGAGGACCAAAGGAATGACTGTAGCCAAAGGAATTTCAGTTCAAATTCAGAGCTGTTCAGCACATCGTATGGTTACTAGAGACCAAATTTTTTGGCAAGAGTGCAATATCTTGCAGTGGTGACCCATCCACAGCATGTACACTGTCATTTCCAGGCAGTTTTATTTGATTTATATTTAGTAATCCAATGGGGTGGAATTTTAATTGGCTCACTCTGATTTACAAGCAGAAAACATCACTTGATAAAGATTTGTTTTTTTTATTAATAAAAGGGATTATTTCTCCTATAATGAAAATAGTTAACTTTTAACTGATCACTCCCTTCTAAACTCCAAGCTATGACCAAATACATCAAGCTTTGCCTTTTTTTTAAAAAAAATTCTCAGCGTTTCTATGGTGGTTCTTCTGCACGTAATGCATAATACAATGCATAATTACTTTTGAAAATTAAAGATTGTTCAAAAGTGTTTTGTGGTATATTTTTTCTACTTGTTTTGTCAGAATGTATTTTTGAGAAATCTGTTCAAGCTGTATAAAATGATCACCTTCAGTCATTGATGTCTTTCTGAAATAATTTTGAGCTATAATGTAGAAAAAAGTAAATAAAAGGAGATCACATTTCTATTACCACTTCTTCCATATGTGTGGGGCGGAAGTCGCAAGTCGTCCAATGACCGAAGGGTTGGCGGTTTGAGTTGTGTCCTTGGGCATAACACTTCACCCTCCTTGCCTCCAGTATCAGCATCGCTGACGTATGAATGAGAACGAATGTTCGCACACTGGCTGCCCCGTTTCCGTCAGTCTGCCCCAGGGCAGCTGTGGCTACACATGTAGCTTACCATCACCAAGTATGAATTATGAGTGGATGAATAATGGATTCAATGCAAGCGCTTTGAGTGCCACTAGCAATAAAGTACTATATAAATCTAATCCATTATTATTATTATTATTATTATATGTGATATAAAAAGTCTTAATCAGAAATCTCTCCAATTTGGGTGTATTATGTCAGATTAATTTTACAAATAAAACATGTTCAGGTTCACTGTATGAATATATTCGGTTTTAAAATAAGTTTAAAA
The DNA here is from genome assembly GCA_037177055.1 of Atherinosoma microstoma. Lineage (NCBI taxonomy): Eukaryota > Metazoa > Chordata > Actinopteri > Atheriniformes > Atherinidae > Atherinosoma > Atherinosoma microstoma. The sequence continues at coordinate 12,117,251 of JBBBVU010000022.1, read as the reverse complement.
CATTCAAATCTGTATACAACATTATTCACAACCCATTTGTTAGAGCACTGCCACCTGCCTGTTATGCCCAGTAACCAATGATAAAAGCAGTCACAGAGAGGCAAATTATGAGGTTAATGTCCACCACTCGTCGTAGATTTGTCTTTTCTTCCAAACTAGAGATAGCCTGCTCAGGTGCAGGAGGAGTCACAGGATCGCTGTCTCCCTCCCTCTGTCTCTCCATCCCACACAGCCAATAGAGGACAGACACCAGCCTGGACTGATTGTGGATGCTGGATACAGATGACACACGGTCTGGAGAGTTTAAAGAGAAGGAGAAAACACTCCTTTATAGCTCAGTGATATTCTCTGGTAAGCCTGACAAATGGCCAAATAATATATATATATATATATATATTTGAACCCTTTGAGGTCCTGGCCAGTTGCTGTTTCAAATTTTGACCATTTCACTGTCATTACTTTATTATTAACTTTTATCTCAACTATTGGCTAAAAAACATTTATTTGTATTTTTCTTGTTCAAAAGAAAAGAAAAAATGCAAAGAAACATTTCTCTCTTGCTTTTTTCTTAGTGTGAAAGTTAAAGGGTTAAAGTCATGCGATGTAGGCCAGAGGACCTACCGCTCCCTTGTTGATGAGTTTGTCCGTTGCTGCTCTCTGGCTCTCTTCCTGCAACGCTTGTCTCACTTGTTTGAGTCGTGATCACATTTAAGTTTGTGCTTCTGCGTTCCACTTCAGGCTTCACTGGGTCAAACCTTGTAAACCACGTGAGACGACTTATCTGTTTAAGAAAAAAATTTGATTCAAAACGATAAAACGTGTTGTAGACATTTCAGAAGTTTTAGTCTACCTTATGTGCATCTTTAGGCATTATTGACACCTAGTGGTGCTGCAAGGTTGCAGTAGGAAACACTACAAGCAAATACCTTTGAGTTTTGTCTAGTAAACTAGAAGAGAATGGGCCTGATGGTGGCTTTACCTGCTCTGGAGTTGGTGCCTCAGTTGTCAGGCTGACTACAACCACCACAAATAGAGTTATGACAGACAGCAACATGGAGAAGTAGAGGTAATGAACGGATTTCAGCACCACTGGCCTGTCATCTTCTTCATAGCACAGGGGTGCAGGGTAGATGAAGTCCAACAACATGCGTATGCAGCCAATTGTGAGTCCAAGAGTTAGGCCCAAGAATGCACCCTGCAGGACAGAATGCATTATAACATGTTTCAAAACTGAAAATATTTATATATTGAAAAATTTATATACTTGCTCAGTCACCAACACTCTTCCAAAAAGCCCCCCTCACCTTCTCATTGGCCCTCTTCCAGAAGCAACCCGTGAGGAAGACAATAGACACGGGTGGCTGCAGATAAGTACTGATGGACTGGATATAGATGAAGAGCTGGCCACCCTGACTGGCTTGGACAACAGGAATCCATAGCACAGACACCACCACCAACACCAGCACAAATACTCTGCAGCAAAACATACTGAATGTTTGAAATGCTACATAATGCAGTTCATCTCTGTAAACATGTCATGCTGAACTGGGACTGCAGGGTATTAAGAATTGAAACAATCTTAAAAGTCCCATACATTTTGGTATGGGACTGAGTTTATAAGAGAAAATCTGGAGAAGTTATTACTTTGGAATACAAGGAAAAAGAGATTATAGTTTTGATGAACATGAGGAACGGAATGATTATAATGTCATAGATGGTTATTATTCAGATGTAGATGGTCCTATTGGGAATAAATTATTCATCATTGTATAAACTTTTAACCTTTAACTTGACACGTGTGAAAGAAGCCAACAGCAATGTGGCTTTATGTAAAAAGAAAAGTATAACTTTACTATCATTTAGAGTTTTAGTCCAGGAACTAGTCATATCCTTGTGGTAATATACCTGCCCACAATCATGAGCTCCCATTCCGAAGCACGGGATCTGAAACTCTTCCATAGGTCCATGGTAAAAATAGTGCTGGAACTGTTGAAGATGGAGGTCAGAGATGACATAAGGGCAGCAATCATTACAGCCATCATTAGGCCCCGCAGTCCTGAAACAAATGGCACGTATTTACATGAAGGAGCATGTGTCTGGGATGTTCACATAAAAGCAAAATGAATGAGTTTAACAACAGAAAATCTCTTACCTACAGGCAACAGCTCCAAGACCAGTTTGGCATAAGCAATATCTGAGCAACCAACAGGGTTGCCACAAATCTGTTTGCACAAGTCGGGGTCTGCACATGCCACTTCATCTAATCACAGTATTAGACAGTGAAAAAGGCTTTAACACAACAGAAATGCCAGCAAGGTATCTTTATATGTCATCTATTTTTCTTGGTTTGTACCAATTAAAGGTCAAAATAACAGGAGGATTTGAATGCAGCCTGATATTACTGAGGACCAAGCAGTAATTTCTGCCCTAGCCTTGAGGTACAAAACACATATGAGAAAACCATAACACAATTTAACATTTTGTGTGTTTTGCTTTTCAGGTCGAGCCTAAAAGTCTGTCTTTTTATGAGCTAAAAAGTAACACTACAGTGTGAAGATATAAATTCCACAGTTTACCTGTGTAGAGAATCCTGCTGATCATGCCTGGGAGCATGATGGCAAAAAAAGGCAGGATCTTGAGGTATGCAGCCAACAAGGAGCCACCTTTTGCATGGGTCAGGCTTTTGGCAGCCAGAGAACGCTGCACAATCACCTGCAGAGAATCCCAACCAATAGTGACTCTCACATAACCTTCAGTGAGTTTTGGTTAATGAGTAATTGAGATATTCAGCATTATGGTACAACATATAAAAGGGAAGTATTTATTAAGAGTCAGAATGGAAACGCTAATCATATATAACAGTATATATCATACTGTTATTGCTCAAGAATCAGGGGTGAAGGTTTTAGTTGCTAAAATTAGATGCAATTTCTGAACTGATAAGACAGTAAATGATCAGTAAAACTAAATATGTCTTCCTGTCTCAGGTTGGTTTACTGTCACTCTGTTAATGTAAAATGGAAATTCTTAAACTTTCAGAAGTGCAAAACATGCTCTGACAGTTTTCTCTGAGTTTAAACAGAAGTTTGTCCACAAAAGCCCCAAACAACTTATGTTTTTTCATTATCTTTAAAAATCTCCATTCAATTTATCTCTTGTAGATGAGCTTCTGATTACTCAAATAAAAATCGTGATTTTCCAAACATCAGTAAAAACTGATGGATGTACCATTACATTAACCTAGTTTTCATTTAAAATATATTCATGTGGAAGAGAAATAAAACTTTCTTTTAATTGTACGATTTTACGTATCAGGGGGAAAAATGTCCATGGTCCTTAACAGACTGATATAAATACAACCTCAAATGAACAACAAAACATGCTATATCACATAATGTCATTTATTTATATAACAAAAAACAGAGTCAAAATGCAACAACAAGCAGTTGTTACATTTTGTGAAATACCACATATGTATATATATAACAAAACACTGTATGTAAGAAGTTGTTACATATCACCTAATATACAGATAATGCATATCACACACTGTAATAACAAGCAGTGTATGGAAAAAAAGATTGTAAAACCACCTGTAGCAGCAATAACTTGAAGTAATCATTTTCTGCTTGATATTATCAGTCTCACACTGGTGTGGCAGTATTAATAATGAATGAATGAATTATACTTTATTGATCCCCGAGGGGAAATTGCATAATACTGATTAATAATCATGTATTTGTTTCAATAATTTTCATTCATAATTTTTTTTTTCTGGTATTGAATGTGTTGTTTAATTCCAATGGAAGAAGCAATGGTGTACTTAGTTTTTCACACAGTGCTTCAGCATGTTGGCCTAGATTTTTGTTAATACATAATAACATGGTGTAATTTATTGAGTTTTATTGTTCATCTGAGATTGTATACTGTATAACTACTTTATGAACCTAGTAAGAGTTGTTTATTTATATTGCTCGGCTATTAAAACCTTAAAATCAAAAGCGGGAGTACTTTCTTTTTTTCAAGTTTATCTTTCAATTTTCTATTTATGCTCAAAATGATTCTTTATTAATCTTTTTTCTTTGTTGTACCTGATCAGAACACCAGTACCACATGGAGGGGATGGACATGCCTATGATAACACCAGGCCAAGGCAGGTCAGAGTTCACCGGGTCTCTGAATATGTGGAAAGCATCGTCTCGTGGAATGCCACAGGTTGAGTTAGGCACGCGGATGGAGGGAATCGCATTAGCATATTCCTCCATTAGAACATTCCACCCTCCAACCTCCGCAAAGCCTCAACATGGAGATAGAAATGTCAGATAACTGGAACGTGAACGTGGAAGTGGGATGTTATGTGGTATATTACTTACTAAAACCCATGAGAGTGAGAGCTCCTGCCAGCATGATGGCAGTCTGAGCTGCGTCTGTGTAGATGACTGCAGCCAGACCACCTAGGACAAACCATAAAGAGCATAAAATAAAACTCTGATTGAGTAATGTGCAGAACTCCAATGTCTAAGCTTTTACAGCATGTAAGCCGCATCATTTTAACATTTTAATGGAAAGAGAAAGATCACCTGCTATAGTGTAGATAGCAGTGACTGACAGCAACAGCACCACAGCCAAGTAGATATTCATTTGTAAGGCGAGCTGAATAAACACTGCACCTGCGTACATGTCCACCTGGCCGAAAACACAACAGAGGAGTGTATGGTTTACAGTCCAAATACAGATATATCATCCTAAAGGAAATATACATGCAGGAACATAGTTTTTATTTCCACAACATAACACATATTACTACAGAACTACTGCAAATGTGTGTCATACCGATATTTTTGTAAAGATGTAAATGAATAAGTACAAAACAGCTATAAATAACTGTATTCTTCTTCCACCAAACCGCTTCTGCAAATATTCTGGCATAGTTGTCACCTGAAAAGGTCAGAGAGCACAGATGTTCATACAGTGTGTTGAATGAACAAAGTAAAGCATGAGAGTAATGGTGGACGACTCACCCCAGAGGAAATATAAATGGGCAGGAAGAGCCATCCCAGCAGCAGCACCATCAACATACCCTGGTTTTCAACAAATATCAACACTTGAAAAAAAAACAATATTTTATAGCAAGCTTATCTATATCTAAAAAAATGTTTTGAACAGATTAGAGCCTCTGTCTTACATTCCATTCATATGCAATAGCCCCAATTCCTGCTGCAGCTCCAGACCCTGCCAGACCAATAAAGTGCCCACTGCCAATGTTGCTGGCAAACAGTGAAGCCCCCACCTATATATAGATACAAGAGCCAGAATCCAGATCAACTTGGTAAATGTCTTTAAACCACATAACATTTTACCTCTGTTCATTTGATCTTGCAATTTTTGATCTTGCTCTTGTCAATGTGACTTTCAATCTGTCCAATGATAAACAGCACTTGGTTTAAAGTGCCTGAAATTATGTCATAATCAGGAAATTAGCCTTTTTTCTTCTTCTCCTGCATATGTTTAGATGGTTTTTCACTTACTGGCCACCAGGTCATACTTTTTCCAGCCAAGAAGTATCCATCCACAGTGCTGCGTTTTGTCCTCCACATGGACTTGTAAAAATATGGAAATATGAGAGAATTTCATAAAGATGACATGAAGTGAGGGAAAAAAGTTCACTTATTTGATATTCATATTAGTTTCTGGAGCTGATGTGGATGGAAAAATGTTGCATAAGCTGCTGAACATAATAGACAATGCTGCATATCCTAAGCATAATATACAAATGAGACAATGTGATATCTTCAGCCAGAGGCTTCTTCAATTCCATTGCAGTAAGGTTTTATACAGAATGTCATTCCTGCCAATCAAACTAACCTTTTACACTGACTGAATGTTAGACTGATGTATCCAGAGAAGGGACTCCTTTGTCTAAATGCCTATTTATTTGTTGTTACTCATTTTTAATTAAAGTACAATTCAGTTTCAATTTCAATTTTAATTCAATATTACCAGAAAAGGAATTTATTGTCAGTCTCCGACTGGGTCATAGAGGAGTTCAACACATTTTTAAACACGAACATGGTTTTTCAGAGTTTATGTTGTTGAATAAAGTTTGTTGAGGGGTGTAAAAGCATTTCACATTCTGGAAAATAGCTCTCTTATTTTCATCAATATGAAAATAATCAGTTGGAAAAGCATATTTTTAAGTAGTAAAATCCCATCTCTGATTAACTCAGACCATGTGAAAACAATAAATCAAGTCACTTTCTTTTATTTTGTTTGTGGAAGTCATTTTAAATCATTAGAAGGGTGTTGATGATTATGCAAAGAGTATTTTGAGTTCTAATGTTTTGTATTAAGTTAATTAAATATGAAATTAGATTAGATTAGGCTATATCAAACTATCTAGGTCATTCAAAGCCGGTTTATTTTTGTTGATATCCTTTTCCCCCCTTTAATACAAGGCTGTTGATAATCTGACCAGGACTGTAAGAACATAATTCACTTAGTTCCCCTCCAACACATGTAAAAATAACTTTAAAAGGAATTTTCTTTGTTTGTCATGATGTAAATAACACATGCCGAACCATATAAATTATCAAGAAAATGTACTTCCCTACATGTGGTTTGCTGTTTTTAAAGATTTAAAGTTTACCATAATTAAAAGTGTTGCTAATTTCACAACAACTTTTTTTCCAATTTCATTTGAAGCATGACAGTAAAATGCATTACAGAATAATTGATACAACATATCACACACAAAGAAGAAAGGCTGCAATGGAGTTTGTTGAGAAAGTTGAATTACTAATTTAGTAACTAGAAGACTATTTAAATCCCTATTAAACAGAAGCATTTACTGATAGCAAAGAGACCAAAGGACAGCAATACATTGATGTGTGCACAGTACATTAAAGCCATCATCTCTCAGTTCTCTGTTATAAAATAAATTTCCTTTGTCTCCCAAAGACAGAGCTTATTATTTAAAATAAATGTATTGTTCTTCTTACCCAGAAACCAACAGCCAGCACCAAAAGAAAGTAGACTACTAGCACTACAATATCTCCGGTGACCAGGGTATTATTGACCCGTGGAAAAGACACTTGAGCTGATGGCATGTTGGTGCTCGGTGTTGCTTGTTTGCCATCTGCATAGTCAAAAGTCATCTGAAATCCAAGAGAATAATTAAAGTTTGCCTCGTACAACGATGAAAAATACAGTAAGGGCTGTATATATGTATAACATTTATAATTTTGCATTTATCATTTATTTAAAGCATTTATATATGTACACACCTGTGTACAATACTTAGTAACAATTATTTCATGGCACCTGTATTTCTTTCATTTGTTGTTTCTTACTTTTTGACGATGTTATTACATCCTTAATAGTTGTAATATTTGCTGTTTGTACAAACCCACTTTGCAGAAAAATCTGAAAAAATTCTCAAGTGCATCAAAGACTTTAATCTGTTATTTGTCCACATTTAGAGATTCAGGGAAAATAAAGTAATTTTAGTGAATAAAGGCCAAGGCCAGAAACCACTTTTGGAGGATTTCTAATGAAAAGCTGCCTGAGGGCTTCACTTCATGAGAAACCATCATGCCACCATGAGCAATACAGAAAAAACGGGCTCAGGAGCACCCTAGGCAACCATATTCAGTCATCGCAGTCCACCACTGCATCTACAAATGTAATCTCAAAGTTGAACTACACCATAAATGGAAAATATATCTTTATTGCAAAAGGAGCATTCATAATATCAATATCACAGATATTCTGACTTGAATATTGAAAAATGATATTCTATATCTCATGTTTTCCTCATATTGTACAGCCCCAACTGAAACTGTAATGCAAAGAAGAATCTCTTCTCAGATTGTCAAGACGGTGGACACATGCTCCATGGTCAGATTAAACAACCTAGATTCAGTTTTACACTCTTAAGATGAGAAGACCATCGAAGTTTTTATTACAAAAAATGCAAAAGCCAGTAACTGCGACGGTATAGGAGTGCGTCAGTGCCTAATAAACAAGAATGGACACAGACTTGTCTTGTAAAATTGTAAAACCTATTATCCTCAGTAATGTTAACAGTAAATATAGTGTTAACAGATGGTAAACATTAATAGCTTCCATTTCTTTGAGTGCGCTGCTGGCATTCCATTGTTGATTTGTTCAGATTTTCTAAATACAACTAAGCTGGACAGTGAAGACACTGAAAATCAATTAATTTGTTCTTGTGTTAAAGGTGGAAAAGAATAAACAAATCACATATATAAGTTTTTGTTGAATTTAAAAAATCTGCCAATTAGTTCTGAAAATGGGGTGTAAACATTGATTTAAAAAAAAAATCAATAATTACACATATAGGACTTTGCTTAAAACAACGATAACTGAACTGAATACCGAGTTGACAACTATTGGATAGCGTTCATTGACTTGTTAGTCAAACTACGTGTAGAATGGCATCATAGAATTAAAAACTGACTTTACTCTTATCTGAAATAACAAGAAGTTACAACAGAGAAAACAGTGCAGGGCTGTGTTATTAAATAAACAAACTCACCTTTCAGCAAGTTGTCACACTCTTTATCATTCCAGCTGTGCCTTAAAGTGACTTGCTTGGCCAAAAACTACATAACATGTCACAAATTACCTGAAGACAATCTCAGGAACCTGCTTCGAGTCTTCTTCCACTTACCCAGAGATCAAACTCCACTTCTCTGTGTGTACTACAAGGTTTAGTTAAAATGTGTGAGAGATTTATGACTCTTCAATGGGAGGTGTTTGCACACTTTCCTGCTGCCAGTAATATAGCTAAATTATTGCTGAATGTGTTTTAAATGAATCCAAATTACACATAGGACCTGAGAAGTGATAAGCCAAAATTGATGCAACCTAAGGGAAATGCCTGTGTGAACATTTGTTCATGTCTAGAACAGAATAAAACGGGCACAGTCTCATCTCACAAAATCAGTTCATCTGAGATTTCGCCGTCGTAGGACAGATAATCAGCTTGCAGCAAATTGCAGGAGTGTCAACAACAGTTGTAAAGGAATATGAAGTTATCCGAACAATAAAGAGTTGGAGGAAGTGCAGACGCAAGTTTACACAAGTGCTTTTGAAGTGATTCAACTTGCACAAACAGTTAAACAGCACACACTCTCCAGTGTAAGACAAATCTTTTTTAGATGTCCTAAAAAACACAAACATACAAGCAAAAGAAAACCTTATGCAACTCTTTATATTTATCAGAATTAGCTTACAATAAAAAATACAGACTTAACACTTTATAGGCCTTAAATGGACAGAGATGCTTTAAAGTTCACATTCTGTAATCTAAACAGAAAAAAGACTTATACCATTACAAAACAAAGTTGTACATATCATTCTTATCATAATTTGACTTAAAAATAGTGCATAAAGATTCAGCTTTTACAAAACACTGCCCTATATGAGAAGGTCTTTTATTCCTTTTGTCTAAAAATTATGATTATGTTAAATTTGCTACATTATAACCTTGAGTGGTTTGATGCTACGTTTAGTCCAGACAACATCTTCAGTAAAAGAAATACTGGGGCAAAACATTTAAACAGCAATGTGTTTCATATATTGCGATCTCTCTCTCTGTCTATATATATATATATATATATATTTATTTGTTCTTTTTTTACATTCTCTATCATTTTGTACAGTTCACACACACTCAGAGCAATATCTAATAGTAGAATACAGATAATCGTTCATGTATCTCACAGATAGAGCCACATAATCACACTTTCACAACCTGTTTGTAGTGTCTTAAAGATTAAAGCCAAATCAACATTGAATAACAACTCTTGCTGACCTTATATTTACAAGCTGTCTTATATTTACAAGTTGGTAGAAGTTAATTATACATGAGTATAGATTTGGAAAATCTGCTGACACCGAGGCATACGCGAACTGCAGTAAAACAATCAGTTATCAGGACAGCTGAGAAAACAAGTGACACTTATTAAAGAATCTATGTTACATTCAGTGTGGTGGGTACCTGACAAAAGTACAGTACAGATAAACTACTTCAAAAAACAGATTTTGTGGTTTCTAATTAACCACATTTCATTACATATCTATTTCAGGATAAAATGTATAACTCTATGTCTTAGCTGTAGATATGCCACAAAGATTTATTGTATAACTGTCATACTGCATTGTATGGGTGCTTAGAGAAATATAACTTAAACTATAGGATGTTACTGAGTAACTATCTCTCAAGCAGTAAAGATATGTTGAAAATCAAAAACATGGCCATGTTTTTTTTTCAGTGCAGGACGATACACATAATTCAACACTGGTATAAAGCTGAAGTTTACATCTGTCTCTCAAAATATATTCATCCCGTTTCAAGTTTTTCCATCTTTATTTTAGTAAAGACTCAAAAATGTACTTGCTCAGTATTGCACATAGAATATTATGTGATTGTGCATATTATGCATGTAACATGTGTGTATGTATTGTATGCCGCCATGTCCATATGTGCATGTGTGTTACCAGGCCAGTGGGGAGGCCATTCGGGGACTCCTGGGACTCTTTGGGTTTTCTGCAGCTTGCTGATCGCAGAGAGCTCTCTGTGGTGAAGAAACAACAAGAATATATATCAAATTCTACTTTGATTAGTCAGTTTCATTATTTTGTTGCGAAATTCATTGATTTATTTTAATGATTTGTTGAGCCCAAAAGATTTCAAATGACAGTAATTCTACAGATATAATATAAAAGAGGTATGAAAACTTAATGAAATTATATTAACTTAAACATAATTAACACTGTTTAAAAAGAAAACAGGAATGTCTTATTGATTAAGATTAATTTACAAACAACAACATATTCTTGTTATGTTGACGCCTGATTGCTAATTTAATAATGCCTCATAATATATTCACAATACAATAATAACAGTGGACGGTGTCGTCTCCCCTCACTGTCCAATTTTAAGTTACTTCTCCAGACCCTTTTTTTCATAGGCGTTTCACCCAGTGTGAATTGCTTTTATTGTTTATATTATTTTATTTGCATTGTTTTTACTGTTTTTATTGTATTGTCTTTTTACCATTTCTATTAGTTAGCTTCTTTCTGTTTTACCTGATTTATATCCAGTATGTCTTTTAATGTTTTAATGTTTTAGTTCTATTATGTTCAGTGGTTGCTGTCGTAAAGGGCTTTTATAAATAAAGTTGGCTTGGCCTGGCTTGGCTAATAATAATGAATATAATTAAGATGGGGTGGATTATTGACATTAAAGCCAAACAGGCTGCTTCAATGCAATGCAGGTTGTGCTAATTACTAAACACTTTGCTTCAGCCTTTACAAAAACAAAACTGTGGTAGAACCAAAAATGTATGAAGTAATGAGGCAGTTATCAGACTTTAACACACTGCAGCTGTTTATCTGTAACCATTTAGGTTATGCATTCCAAGCTGTGGATTATTACTTAGAAAAGGGAGGTTAAGAAAGTTCAGATGATGACCTGCATGCAGTTTTATCAACACGTATGTACAGTGATCATTTGAATAACAAATGGTTATATATTAATTACCTCAAACTTGTTTGTGAAGTCGGCAAAGATGCCAAAGAATGCCTCTGTGTTGGCGGCTTTGCTATCTTCACCAAAGTACGAAGCAGTTTTGCTGAATTCTTCTGTTGATCTCTGCTGGAGAGACTCCAAAGACTGGAGCGCTGGATGACTGTTTTCCAGGAAGTTCTGAAGACCTTAGAGTTAAGAAACAAAAGTGTTTTATCTTATCTAATAACTCATAGTTCTCTGTACTCCTTTCCTTTCTTTTACTCCTTTATTTATTTATTTATTTTTGGTCAAAGGATACACTCATGACTACAGCAAAGCGATCCTCAGCAGTTGCCGGCATCTTCTGACAGGCTGAGCGGATATCCTGGATTGTTGTATGGAGGTCATTGAGATCTGATGTGATAGTCTTCTGATTCACTGAAGAGGTGAGAGAGTTTGTGTGTGTTACAAGGACACAGAGGGAAGATGGGATGGATGCTTAAATTTAGAAACAAATGTGAAGAACATGAATGTTGCAACTAAAGCTTGGGAAACCTCTCAGTACATTTTAGTACATTGCTTTGTTCAAGACTCAAATAATATTTTCTACCTTTTGCTGCAAGAGGAACCATGGTAAGATCTTTGGAAAAATCCAACACATCTGGAAAGTGTTGGCACAAGGACTTCACCAGAATATGCAGAAATGTTGACTTCCCATCAACTGTTTTGGTTGTGCTCAGCTGTGCAAGGAACATAAAAGTCAATTAATGAATTAGTAAAATAATGAAAAAAGCAAACAGAATACCATGAAATTATGTTTTATGTCAAATATTTCAGCTGGCATGATGGATGGTACCTCTGTAAGGAAGTTGATTTTGAAGCCTGTAGTCTTGTTGGTTTTAGGCTGGCTGTTATTCAGATAGTTTCCCATTGCCAACACAAACTAAAGAAAATAGGAAAAAAAACAAGATAAAAAAAACAAACAAGATATAACATACTGCTTTTCTTATTCCAGTTCACAGAACAGGCTGTACTTCAGAGAATTCATTTTTCTGTTCTTGACACTTGATAACAAGCGCTATCTCCCTAAATGGCTGCATGGGGGCAATGCACCCGTTGCCCGCATTCAGTACATGAAATAGTTACAGCAGCAAAAACTTTTACGCCGCTGCCGAGCTTTGTTGTTTTTACACAGTTTATTTATTAATTTTTTCATTTTTAAATGCTCCTTTAGCTGGCTATAGACTACACCTCTAGTATCTTTGCAAGCTTCTTGCTGGTTTTCAGCTCCATGGAGGCCTTATATATACAGTCATATGCTCCTCTCAGCTCATCTGTCTTCTCCTGTAGAGAACACTTGAAGAGGAGGCTCTGTAGACGGGTCTTGTACTCTGGTACCGATAACATCTGATAAACAAAAGTGCTGTCAGGAGTCTCAGATCACCCACATAATGATTTTGTATACATGTAGTGTATATACAAACAAAAACTAAACCCTGTTGCCATGGCTGTACCTGCAACACAAACTGATCTGGCTCGCTGAGTTTACTGGGGTCCTGTCGGTACTCGTCATACTTTTTCACCTCTTCTGCATCAGGGGCGTAGAGCAGCAGCTGTTTGATGTGAGCTGGCTCCAGTCTATCTGTAACCATGTTCATCAGTATCTGACGCAGCTCCCCAGGAGACAGTTTCAGGTGGGCAATCAGGATGGCTTTAAGTTCACAAAGCAAATGAGCTTATTATTGGATGGTAAAATGCTCATGTCTATTAGGAAAGGAGTGGTTTTGTTATCATTGCTTTCACCTTAATATTTTAACAACTGATGAAAATTTGAATATTGGAAACGTATGGAGAAAAACACACAATAGAATAATCATACTCACAGGCATTGTAAGCCTTCTTATGGGACAAAATTGCGACAACATCTTTCTTTTTGAAGGTTTCTAGTAGTAGAGGTGGCTCTGGAACAGGCACTAAAAGTGGAATCAGCATTTGTTAAATACCAAATATTACAGGTGTATGTGTGAGAAGGTCAACAAAGGCAGATACAAAATAAAGTTACATTAGGTTTGGACTGATTTCATGAAGGCAAAATACAAAGAGTAAAATGGCAAATAGATTTATACACTCAAAATATAAAAAATATTCTGCATCCGGGGTTAAAAGGGATTGAAAAATATTGATGCTGATTTTGTCAAATCAACCACAGATGAAAGTATTTTTCACATACTGGATGAAGAGGGCTGACCTGGATGACTGGATGAAGTCCTTGACCTAATGGCGCATGATCACTTACATTTAAAGTACTGCAGATGTGCATACTGTTGTAAGTACTCACAGGAGCTCTTCTGTGTCCCAAAGTGAAGCTCCAGATCCAAATACTTTACCATGTCATGCAGTTTGTCATAGTCAGAATTTGCACCCAACTTCAAAAAGACAATCAAAATTTAAAAAAGAAAAAGAAAAAAAGCTTAATTTATATAGTTTATAATGTTGTTTTAGTTCAAATCAACTGTACAGTTTGAAAACTTAGTTTGAACCCAACACAACTCACCTGTCCCCATATTGTCCCCTCTGAGTTTTCCACCTGTTCCCAGCGCAGCCGCTTCACACTCATGTGGTTGGAGTCCATCCTGGATAGACTGGGTCTCGGCAGTGGTGGAGGGGAGCAGGGAGGCGGGAGGGGTGGAGGTGGAGGTGGCTCCAGATGCTCAGTTGGGTCAGAGAGAGAGTGGGGGAGGGACTGGGGCTGACTCTGGCTATGGGGTTGCTTGTGGTGGGGCTGGGACTGCAGCAGGTGCTGTGAGGGCTGTGACTGTGGACGAGCAGTTTGGGTGGAAGTCTGGACCTGGTGCTGTGACTGGTGGTGCTGGGGCAAAGGTTGGAAGGTGGATAGGGTGGGCTGGTGTGGCTGGAGGGGCTGAAAGGTGGAGAGAAGTGGCTGGGGCCGGTGGGGCTGTTGGGGGGGATGGATGACATGGATCTGGTGCTGGTAGTCCTGTGGAGGGGGCTGTGGGGTGATGTGGTGGATGTGGTGGATCTGAGGTGTGCTGGAATGATGGTGGGTCTGCTGGATAGAATGGGGTCGCTGTGGAGAGGGTTTGGTGGGCTGGGGGTGATGAGTTTGATGGATCTGCTGTGATACTTCAGTTTGGTGATGACCTTTGAGACTTCTGCGGCTGTGATGAGAGTGGCTGTCCCGGTTTAGCTGAACTGGGAGGGAAGCAGGCTCTTGCTGGACTTGATGCAGAAGCTCTGCGGAAGAGTGATGGGGCTTGGATTGGTGGATCTGATGGGCTTGATGCAGAATCTCAGTAGACGAGTGATGGGGCTTGGCTTGGTGATTTTGATGGAGCAGCTCAGTTGATGAATGGTGGGGTTGTCCCCGATGCATCTGGTGAGCTTGATGGAGAAGCTCAGTCGAGGAGTGGTGAGGCTGCATTTGGTGAGACTGGTGCAGAAGCTCTGTTGAAGAATGATGGGCCTTGGATTTTTGCATTTGGTGGAGCATTTCTGATGATGAGTAGTGTGTGTGAACTTGTTGCATCTGCTGGAGCATCTCAGTAGAGGAATGATGAGCTGGGGCTTGGTGCATCTGCTGGAGCATCTCAGTAGAGGAATGATGAGGTTGGGGTCTTATGACTTGATGACTTTGGTAGATACCCTCAGCATACTGACCTTGTTGGCTTGGGTGTATTGTTGGTTGAGGTGAAGGCTGATGTGGGGGAGGGGCAGAACGAGACAATCGTCGATGGTGATGACTCTGGTGGGCTTGTTGCTGCTGTGCTTGGCGAATCATATAAAGAGGGTGGTTTGCATGAGGATGGTTGGAGTCTGGAGAGGGCAGTGGGGGTAAGGACTGGTGTATTTGTTGGAGAGGCAAAGGTGAATGGGCTTTCTGTTGTGTTGACTGAGCAGGCATCGACTGGTGGCTCTGGTAGATCTGCTGCATCTGCTGCTCTTGATATGCTTGCTGCTCCTCATAAGCTTGAAGCTCCTCGTAAGCTTTCTGCTCCTCATAAGCTTTGCGCTCCTCATAGGCTTTTTGTTCCTGGTAGGCTTGAAGCTCTTCAAATGCTTTTTGTTCCTTGTAGGCTTGACGCTGCTCGTATGCTTTTTGTTCCTGGTAGGCTTGATGCTGTTCATAAGCTTGTCTGTCTTGGTAAGCTTGCTGCTCTTGATACATTTGTTGCTCCTCAAAAGCTTTTTGCTCCTCATATGCTTTCTGCTCTTCATAAGCCTGCCTCTCTTTGAACATTTTCTCCTGGTAGGCCTGCTGCTCTTGAAACAGTTGCTGCTCCTCGTAAGTTTTTTGCTCTTCATATGCCTGTCGCTCCTTATATGCTTGCTGCTCTTCATACGTGTGTCTTTCCTGGTAGGCTTGTTGTTCTTGGAATGCTTTTAGCTCTTGTATGGTAGCATGGACCTGCAGCTCCTCTCTTGATGGCAGGACTTTATGTAAGGAGTGGCGTTTAGGTGGTGGATTACTCCGGGGAGGAGGTGGTGGAGGAGGGCCTGATTTCCTGCGAATGGGCACATACACTCTTGGTGAGTGCTCAGGAGTGTAGTTAATTGCTTGTTGCTGCTGCTGTTGCTGAGTCTGTGGAGGTGCTGGAGGAGGAGGTGGAGGATCGTTGAACTGAACAGGTGGGGGTGGAGGAGGGGTCATCGGGGGAGGAGGAATGTGATCAGAGGAAGAGGAATAAGTGAGGGAGGAGGCGTTTTCTTCTCCGCTGCTACTTTGGGCATCACTTGGGCTGCTAAGCTCTGGAGCTACAAATCCTCCATTATCGTCTTCGTCCACCAACTCGTCTTCATTATCATCGTCGTCCTCATCTGGGAAGCCCATCTGCACAACATCCTGGCATTAACACCAATTACACCTCATTAGATTTTTAATGTCAAAGTGAAACTTTAGGAAAACTTAAGGTACTACACTTAAAACTATTTACTCAAAAAATGTCACCAATGGGAATATTTTTCCCAACTCAATTCTAATCCACATTCTTAACTCGTGACTAAGTGAAATGTTTCCAGACAAAGGGTATCTCTCTGTCAACTAATATGAACTGTTTCTTCTGTGTGCTGTTGTATTTATGCTTTTGCAAAATAAATGATTTTGTGCTACAGCCTTTGGGTGTCAGTCAGTCAGTTCAGATCAAAGACTTTTCTTCACTTTTGCTTGATGTGCATGTTGTTTTTCCAAATAGTAACTGAAAATTGTGTCTTAGTCTGCCTTTGAAATACACATATGGAGGTTTTTCCATAAGTTCTTTATCTCTCTGCAGAAGTTTTACAAACATCTGCAGGGAACTTAAATAAGTTAAAACGATTACATACTCTTGTAAAAAGAACAACTTCACTTGTCAGATGCAGCCAAAATGACAAATTGAAACCACATTACTCTGTAAAGGGTTTTAAGTACTAAAGTAACAAAGGTTTCTTGCTGTAAATGATATATGAGGTAATTATTAAACTTCTAATTAAAAAGTCAAACTAACAGCAAATTTAATTAATTCAATTTCCTCTATCTTTTTGGTGCATAATTCCAGCTGATGTGCATTTCTAAAACTAATTTTGTTCCACAGAAAAGGTGATGGCTTCCATTCTACAGGCAATTATGGCCTTTACTCATTCTTTAAATGTCTGTGTCAAGGAGCTCTGTCCTGTTTTACATTTGAACACATGGTTTCTAATTATTGGACAAGAGCGAATCAGTCTACCCTACAGTCACCACAATCTATGGAATTGTAGGTATTTTAAGTGAATAGATTACTTTTTATGGAGAACTGGTAACACTCACAATTTGTAATTTTGGATTCTGCACCAAACAACATCAGATCCATTTAGGCTAAAATTTTTGTACTGGATTGAAATTACTTTACCTCTTCATAGTCATTTTCAGGGGTCAAAAAGTCATCGACAATGGCCACCCTCTGTCCCAGCTGCTCACTCAGTGCATCCAAAAAACGATCTGTGTCATCTGAACGAGGAGGTTTGGAGAAGGTGTAACGGCGTTTGTTGGTGCGATGGACAGGTGGACTAGATGGGAAGTCAGGTTCTGGAGGTGAAGGAGGGGGACTGTCCAGGCTGATGTAGGGATTGGACTCACCACTGGTCTGACTTGTTAACCCGGATGGGTAGAACTGGGCTAGAGGTGGACTGGGCAGGGGCTCAGGCCAGGATGAATGGGTTGGGGGGCCTTTACGGCCACCTGAAATAAAGAACAGACATGTAGCTATACACTGAGAGCTAAATCTCAGCTTTATCTAATCATGCTACATGCAATACTTATTAAAAATGTCTTGCCACTGAAACCCAAAAATGTATTCATTAACAAAATAAATTTAACAGTGTTTAGTAAATACAGTTTCAAGTTAAATGAGTCTTTAAAGTGTGATAACATTTGTGATAAAAATGTGTTCAATCAAATCACATCTCAAAGTACATAACTAGCTATAAAAGCAAACACATTTTTGGTTTAAGGGTGTCTTTGATAGTGTGTTTTTTGTTCCACTTCCACCATCACCACGTTCTTTGTGGTGCATCAGTCTTTGAGACTAAAAATGTAATGTTGACTCAAAAATTGTTTGCGTTTATCATTCCTCATACTCAGCAGCACTATCCAAATTTCTCTTTTTCCTTCTTTTAACATATTCCTACATTCTCATTGATGCACACAACTGATCAAATATGAACCAAATTTACATAGTATGAGTTTCATTTAATTGCAGCTGCTACAAGTTTAGTGTCACTTTAAGCTACCTGTGTTTGCATGTACTGTAGGGGACGCTGTGCGTGAAGGAGGTTCCAGATCCAGAAAACTCTCAGGGGCGGGAGGAGGGCGACTCTTCAGAGACTTGGACCTCTTGGTTGAGTACATGTTCTCCAGTTCAGCGTACACAGCTGACAGCTTGTATGGTGGGAATGTACAAAGAAACCGGAGTGAAGCTTTATATCTTAAATCTGAATATTGGTTAATTCTGATGTAATGTTCATCTTTTGCAAAGACAGCAGGTCTGGGTACATACATTGGTGAGGTTATTGGGAGTCTCAGGGAGAGAAGTACCATCTCCAGACTGTCTCTCTCCTGGAGCCAACCTCATCCCCATTTCCTGTGTTGGCTCTGCACGGAGACCTATAGTAATACATAATTAGAATGACTTAGATACAACCCGTGAGGTTAATTTAGTTAATTAACCCATATTTGGTTTCCAGATTGCAGGGTTACAGGGTTTAGGTTGATTTGGGATGAGTCGGAATACATCAGCAACAAGCTGTATTTGACTGAGTCCAGCATTCAGCTGCTTTACCTACATTGGAATCTGTAATACTGCAATTAAGTATATAAATAAGATTAAACTGAAGTAAGATGCTCTGTCTATGTACAAGAAGGTTAAGACAGGACGCAGAAGTACACAAACTCGACATACTAATAAAATCACTAACTGGCATTAGACAGGATGATGTTCACAATCACAATGAGAATACTGTGAGTGTTTGTGGTAACAAAGGTGATTGTGATGAGATTCAAAGATGCTGTGGTGGTCACAGTGTTAGTGTTGCTACAAATAATGAGGAAGATAATGAATTTCAGTACCCATGCCCAAGTGTGTGCCAATGACCAGATCATCAGAGCTACGTCCCCTCACACTGCTCCTGTACGTGGTCCCTGTCACCCTCATGGAACTGCTGCGGCGATGAGGCTCAGGGGCAGACTCAGGCTCCGGAGGAGGGGGCGGAGGTGGTGGTGGTGGTGGAACTGGAACACACACACACATTGGCAATGCATAGGAAGAGTAAAAGGAGTACGAGGAGCTGCACAGCAGCACCAGTGTGGATTGCATTTCAGTGAACCACTGATTTAAGTCAAGATCTTCATGATAAATCATTCTCATGACTGTGTCCATGAGCCACATGTCCATAAAAACTGAAGATAAAAATAAAAAAGTAAAGGACTGTGCACACACCTGGTGCTTTGTATCCAAGAAAACGTGAAATCTTGCTCTGGCAGTGTTCCTGCTCTTCATATGTCAGCAGCTGGTAAACAAACTGCCAGATCACCTGCTTGGCAGGAGTATCCAGCACTGGGAACACATCCACGATCAGGGTGTCTACATTCCTGTGGCCATGGAAACACAGGCAAGGTGACAGAGATCACCTGGGTTTCCATTCAAAGGTCACATGAATTAGTGGATTTTAGCATTAGTTGAGCTGAAAAGTATGACAAACCATGCACACGTGAATAGAGTTACACTAGCTCGCATGAACCCACACACAAACACACACACTAATCATAAATCTATAAGAGGAATTTGTTGATTTCAAGCAAAGCTGATAATAACGCTTTGATTTGTGTAATTGTTTTTTTCTTCTGAGCTAAAAGTTGTTTGATGATACTCAATGAGCTGAGTTTAATGTGTTTTTACAACCAAAAAGACTTTCATTTTTGGTCACCCCAGCTTCCATTCCCCACAACTCACCTGTGCTGAAAGAAGTTCTCCAAAGCCTTGCAGATGGTGTACCTCTCTTGGATGGTCAGCAGGTGCTCCAATTGTTGTCCAAAGGTGCGACCCTGAACCCTGATACTGGGAGGCAGGATCTCTGCAACCCACTGCAGGGAACTGAGCACTGGAGAGCGGGCACGTTCTGTGGGAACGCTACCCCCTGCAAGGTCCTGCTCAGACAGGGAAAAAGTAGCTGGACCATCCTCGACTACCAGGGTGGGCATGGCACCACTTCCCTGCAGCATGGACACCACCTTCTCATGTGAGGAGGTCCTGCAGGAATACACATGGTACTCAAAAGGACAAAAGCAAACATATATTGACTTTAACCATGCATTTTCTTAAAACATGCATTTGTGTGTGTTGAAATTGATTATTTGGTAGAAACAATTCAAAATTCATGAGGCAACAATAACTTATTTTTGCTTTATCCATGCTTTAACTATACAAACCAAATACAAAGAAGGTCCGTATTCTGCAGAAGACCTTACATATGCTAGAATACAAAGTCTCTGAGGTACTTCCTTATCACTGCTTGCCTTTTAACTTGTGCTATTTTTAGAATCAAATGGCCCATCTGAAATTAGATTTCTACTTCCTTCAGTGACTGTGAGCTCTAGAAACAACAAAACATTTTCAACAGCAAGATGATATTAGCATATTTTATATCTAGTGGCAACCTCTTTATTACCTCTTATCTGGTTTCTGGTTATTTTCTGGCAAATGGCTTTAGAGATTACACGTTCACATAGAGCTTGGGTACATGCATGCAAACAGTAGTTGAGAGCTCAACCTCATATCCAGTCCATTAAGGAAAAGGATTCGGTCTCCTGGTTTTAAACCTGCCTTGTCTGAAGGGCTTCCTGCACAGTAGAAAACAAGTGAAAGCTCTTATTTAGCCATTGCTGCATTACAGGAAAAATTTAGCTTCTGAAAGACACAACAGCATTTTGTTCTTTGTCATTTAAATGTGATAGCTGAACAAAAAATAAAAGCAAAAGTGTTCCTAACTTACCAGGGATAACTGAATCAATCCACACTGGAGCATGGCCTCTCAGAGTGAAGCCAAAGCTCATGTTGCCCTTGCATACTCTTACAGTTCTAAAGAGACAGATTTGAGCTTTAATTAATAACTGAGAGGAGGGAAACCCACAGGAAATATGATGTAAAGGGAAACATAAAAAATTCATAAGCACATTTGGTGTCACTATATAAAAAAGGAAAATAATTATAATTTATAATTTTTTTTAAAATCCTTAACAAAAGAGAAAATTAACTATAAACACACTATGCTTAAGTGTAGTAGAATTTATTAATTACTATTGACTCATCTCACACAGTTTTGTAATAGCTGAGCCCAAAAGAGACCTGCCAACCGATTTCCATATTCAACACTCTACTTAAAACACACATCCTGTATGAACAACTCTGCTTAAATATGGACAATACATCCCCAGGGAGCAAAACAACAACTTCATAGGCCAGAGCTTCAGAGCAGAATATTCATTTCTGAGATGCAAGTTCAGGAGACGGTCACAAGATGTTTACAATCATGTTATGTGTTATTGAATATCTTTATATGAACAATGATTTGGATTTTAACATAACAACCAAGTAGAGAAGCATGTAACAGTTCATAATCAGAAATGCCTTCAAAGAGAAAGAGAACAGGAGAACCAGGATGAGGTCTTAATAGGTTTACATTACCTTTGGTTTGACCACAAGAGGGCTTATTTTTCACTTAAATCCAACATGTCACCAGTCATGTTATTCAATACTTTCACAGAGCTTAACAGTTCTTTTGTAGAGTGCTGCTAAATTGGATCAAACACAGGGAAGTTGCGATTTAGAGAAACAATTCTTTTTCCAAACTGAAAATGACAGACTAATCGGAAAAAGCCCAGCTTTGATTCAATCTGACTGAACGTCCAAAATACTCAAAGACTGACAAGAAGAGATTTAATACTGCTCATCTATTTTCCAGATATATGTGGCCCTTTCACTGCACCAAATAAACCTGAAAAACAAAAGATAGATGAAGGCTAATCAACACAGACCTGCAGTTGGTGGTGGTGCCACTGGAGTGGCCAGCTATGAGTGAGGTGGTCTTTCGCATGCCTCTGGTAGGGGGGGCCACGCCTTCCTCCGCGTGGGTGCGTGGCACTGAACTTGCACGGGTGGAGACAAGAAGTCGCTCTGGGTGATCCTCACTCCTGCTGCGGCGAAGGTGGCTGCGGCTTGGGTCGCTAAAGCTCCGCCCCTTCAGCCGGCTCATCAGGCTCTGAGAAACCACCTCGTCAAAACGCTCCCGATGCTTTTTAGGAATGAAGATCCTGGCAAACATTGTGCAATCACAAACAACCTTAGAATGACTAGAAAGGCTATGCAGGATAGAAAATGAGGGACAGTTTCCAGATCAGCTTCACTGAAATCAGAAGTACATTTCCACATAAATCCAAATCATCTGCATCCTAATCTCTCAAAGCATCCATCGTCCAAAGCAGCCAAAGAATAGAAGTATCCTTGTACTAATATGTGTTGTTCTTGCTACAAGATCCATTTAATTGGTTCAGAAATAGTTCAGTCCATATCCCCTCATGGGATGGTTGAGGCAGGTAGAGCTGGGTGTTTTAGAGAGAATGTGCATGGGTGTGAGAGAATGACAGAGATAAGAGATGAGCTTTGTTGTGTGATCACATCAGCAGCTGTAGGTAAGAGTGTTCAGTATCAGTGACAGCTCACAGCTAATAAACTAAAAAGAAGGAGCTCAGTGCCAGAGCTACCTCTGGGAGAACCATTCCACTCCACTCCCCGCTAGCGTTATTTTCCCCTCCCATTATTATCTCCCTGTGTTTTTTCCATCTAAAAAAGGAAACATCTCAACCAAATACTCTTACTCACAAGT
The DNA here is from genome assembly GCA_037177055.1 of Atherinosoma microstoma. Lineage (NCBI taxonomy): Eukaryota > Metazoa > Chordata > Actinopteri > Atheriniformes > Atherinidae > Atherinosoma > Atherinosoma microstoma. The sequence goes on along the minus strand of JBBBVU010000022.1, from coordinate 12,094,303 downwards.
TCCTAATAGGAATTTTAGTTAGTCATTTTGTTTTTTTTTAGCTGTGCAAATGAACCCACATGCAAATAAAAACACAGAGTTCAATCAATAAAAACAGAAACTGGAGAGAGAGAAAAAAATAGTGTTGGATGGGACTTATTGTTCAAACACTGCATCAGACTTATCAACAACAGCTTATACTTCAGATGCCCAACCTCTTTGTGCCCTGATGTAAAAAATAGTAGTATGACTCTAAGATTAGTCAACATCAGCAGACAACTGAAAACAAAGAAGCGTGCTCTGACTGTCTGTTTCCTTGGGACTCACATTCAAACCTGGCATTTAACATTGAAATTGTTGACTGATAGACATGTCTGCTCCCATTAAACTTCCTCATAGCTGTGCTGTGTGCTGTATGTGGCTTACATTTGGCCAATTATCTGCAAGATCAAGAAAAACATAAACAACGTAAATGCCCTACAAATGGAATAAGGATGGCCAATAAACATTTTGGAAGTATTTTTCTTTGAATATAGACCTCACGCACACCTCAGTCGTTCCTTTCATCTTTTGCATATCCTCCCCACCCCGCCTACAAAATGATGCTGCCTTGTTCTCAATACAACTCTATCTTCTTGTCTCTTGGGTAATTCCATTTTGCAGAGGAGAAAAGAGAGTTTTGGTTTTCCAGAATGCCTCCGTACATGCAGCAAAATTTCTTATTCAGTTGCCCCTGTTGAGGTTAAGACTCAGTAATATGGTTTGACTTTCACAGGTGTCACAGTGACTTAACGGGTATATTGTGCATGATGGCTCGATTTTGGGTTTTTTACTTTTCAATTTGACAATTTAAAATGAGAAAAAAAAAAAAGGTTGGTTATGAATTGGGAGTGACGAACGGCAGCCCAGACTCTGTGTTGAGGGGAATAGACAGATATTTCCTATCAGCAGTTTATACCGAAACAAAACTCTTGATACCTACATCAATGTGTACTACTCTAAGATAAAACAATCAGGAACAGAGCTCCATCAAATAAAATTTTGTCAATATTCATCAATCCTTGAAGAATTCGCTGAAGAAGTGTATGTCTTGGAAAAGTTATATTTAGCCAGTGCAATGTTTTTTGCCCCTTGGAAACTAATCACATTACCTTACCCCCATGACATTCAAACACATTCCAAATAGAAACAATTAAATTAAGTGTATACATGGTCGCATTTTACCTAAAAACAGCATAACAAACTGTAGCAAACAGAGAGATGTTTATTAGTCTACATCATCTCAAATCTTATTCTCTGCACTGATTAGCTACCACAACAATCCCACCCACCAAAGGTTGTGGAATAGCAGTTTAAGAAATGACAGGACAAAACAATCTGATAAAAACTTCAATCAGATAAATCAAAGTATATCCATCCATTCATTTTTAATACCCATTTAAGTCAGTTCAGGGTCACTGAGGAGCTGAATCTGCTATCAGGTGAGAAGCAGGGTACAGCCTGGATGGTACAGAAGTACACTTGCTAATCTGGTAGACATACATGCATGGGAGGAGAATTGAGTGAATAACAGAAATATAACTGACTGGATTATGCTGTGGATTGTATGACTTTCATTGTATTGTATTCATTGTAGAATGTTTGCTGTGGGAGATCATCGTACATGATGTAGCTGAATTCACGGCACAGATCTTATCTTTAAGTTAACTAAATGGGGATTTTGTCTAATGTTGCAGTGGTTAGAAAATCTGGATATAATTGAAGTAACAGTCTGGAAAAGCTTTAAGCAACTGTAAGTTGTAAAGGAGTCTTAATGGGCAGTTTTTCGGTCACAATTTCTGATTTGTTGAATTGTCTAACAAAAGACTGAAATATGAGAATGAGAGCAGCTTACTGGGAATTTGGCACCCTTAACATACACTTGTGCAACGCAGTTTTTACAAAAATATAAATAAAAATATGATGGTACAGTGACATTTATTATGCACATTCCTGGAGCCATTGCTGCACAGCAGTGTCCTGGGGGTTACTTTACAGCAACTTTATGGCACCACTTCATTTGCCAACAATGGGAAATCAACACATAGGCCGCTTTGAACCATGGCTCATTCAGCAAAGAAACCCAAGAGGACATTACCAGAGGAAGCGGAAACAGAAAGAGAGAAAGGGACAGAGCAAGAGAAAAAGACAACAGTTAACATTGTACTACCTTTTACTCACTGGAGAGAGCTCAGAGTACAGTATGTATTCAGGACAAATGCCAAATTAGCAGTCAGTAGGGGTGACATCTTATTTGTGGCAGTATATCCCAAAGATAAGTGTCCCAAACAAGATCAAATCAATAGCGCTGCAGAAACAGCTGTTCCTTCCACAATTTCACCTGTCTGTGATGTTGTGGAGTGAAACACAACCATCACAATGAATCCTTACAGAACTGTTGATTCAAAATTAAAAGTTTTGCTGCCTGACTGATAACTTGTATTTCTTTTTGGTGAGCCATGCAGTGGACTGCCTCACATCAATGAGGGTTCTCCAAAAAAAAGTAAAATAATGGCATCAATTACAACATTACAAGTAATATTAAATCTCTTCTTTTAAAAAGATACACGAGTTGAATTATGTGTTATCTGAGCTTGTGAGTGCTCAGTATTTTTTTGTGTGTGCATATAACACACACATCCACGTAAATTAAGAACCAAGGGACGTAGTCTCTATGTAGGTGACAGTGATTAAGCGTTTGGTGTAGTCATGCAGCAAACAGTCCTCGCTTCCCTTAAGGCTTGAGAGGTGCTGGTCTGTAACGCCAAGCTGCTCTGTTCTGCTATTTTAAAGGCCAGTCGTGTATGACAAGAAAAAGTTGTCTCAATCGTCAAAAAAAGGAGTAAGTCACTAAAGAGGTATCAAAGAACAAATAAAAATTTTTTATAAGTGGTAGAAGTTAATGAGCTGACAGCAAAACTATGGGCAAAAAGTGTGGAGACACAGAGACTAATGCAGTAAAATCTGACAGAGCCATGAGAGTAAAGAAAGAAAAGAGAGAAGTGGAGCTTTTTCTAGGCCAGGGTCATGTAACTATTGGGAATGAAGCTGTGCCGTCTGTAGCTTAGAGTTTATGTAGGCCACACAACTTTCCTGAAAAACACTCATTCATCACCAAGGCTGCTTGGACAAATGGAGGATAGGGAAATTGAAACGGAACAGGGCCATTTATTGTGCATTTATGACAATCTCTAGTTCCATTTAATTCTTCTACTACTATCATTACCTCCACAACTTCTTTAGCTCCTTGTATATCTGCTGTTGAGCTGTAGCCTCAGCTAAAGAATCTTCAATTGTAAAATATTGTAACCTGGCAAAAAACAAACTAGTATAAACTTCAGTTCTTTCCTTCAATAAAGTTGGATGTAGGCCTTGGGATGCCCTCAATTATAAGGAGGGCAAGAGGCATCTATAATTGGGTCTGAAGGAGGGGTGGATCAAGGACATAATGCTCAGAGGGATGAATGACAACTGCAATCAGCTGGGAAACTCGTTGCAAGAACCATTATTATCAGACCTACTTCTGATCAGCCGGTTTTGACAGCTGGGCTGAGAATGAATTTGCAGACACAAAGTACAACTTATGACACAGAGGAGAGCAATCAAAGATTGGAATTAAAACAACAAAGTTAGAAGAATGAGTATTGGTGGCTTTGCACAGAGGTCTCAGAAATTCAGCAGTTTTCCCATTTCTAATCTGCTTTACATGCAAAGGCAAAGTATATAATTATCATGTAAACAAAGTGCAGCACAACAGCACTTCAACTATGTTGAATACAACACCACAAAGTACAGTCAACACTGCTTAGATCAAAGCAAAAATGCCATACCGAAAGTGCCTGGAAAGGCTCCGATCCCTTCCCATGGCTCTTCGGGGTTTTGAGGAAGTGCTTCAGCTCAGTTAAGCAATGCAAATGCCTTCCTTCTATTACGGTGAGTCTCCATCTAGTTCAAACAACTCTCCTAGATACAAAAAGAGAAGACAAAAGAAGGTGTCCCGGATCTCAAAAGCGCTCGCTGCAGGCGGGGAAAGGAGCCCAACGAAGAAAGAGAATAAATGTGATAGAGGGAGAGAGAAAACTACCAAAGCGACTGTAGTTTACTTTCCTCCACACCTCCAAGACATCCTCAGGCAGCGTCATCAGCTGTTCTCCAACTTCATGGTTGGGGCAGCACTCTTTATCCGTTTCCATCTTTTATGGTCGTACCAGAGAGGCAAGGGTCAGGGTCAACACAGGTCCGTCTTCTTGTTCACAGTTAAAAGATAATCCGCGTCACCGAGTTGTCCATCACTCAGCAGTCACAGGTAGTAAGTGACTAATCATCTGGTCCCTCAGAGAAGGAAGGAAAGAATGAGATGAACAGAGGAGTGTGAGGAGGGAGAGAGGAGAGAAGTGGAAAAAGGAGAACCCCAGTGGAATTTCATAGTCAGGTCGGCACAATGACTGAATGCGGATAGGAAACAGCAATATGCGTAAGCAGGAACACAGCAGCTTTAACAATGATGGCTCAATCACCATACCCCCAAACAGATAAAGTCTCCTGGGGATCAAGTGGCCATCTAGCACTTCAACTGTCGTGTCGGGGGTCATTTGGAGAGTAGATAATTACTACTCCTTGATCCCCCACAAGAAAGGGGGCACCTTATCCCTTTAAAACGGAGGGGTAAGGTCAAAGAGGAAGAGGAATTGGAGCGGGCCTAGCTTTCTGTGACGTGCTCACTTGCATCATTGATACTTGTCATTTTTCCTGCATTCCAAAGTCTACCAAAATGAGATGGTCTATTCAATTCAAACATTTTAAGTCTATATTCAGAATAGACACACTGTCAGTTTTAAGCCTAACATTCACCGCAATTTCATCCAATTCCTCACAACAACGTGGAACTACATCCCATGACAAGCTTATGTGTTCAAAGACCATCTCTTACAACACTCAGATACACAATCTTTCAAGCTCTTTTTGACCTCTGGGCTTTACAGCCATTTAAGTATTGACACTGGCAAGTGCGTCAGAAAATTAAGAGAGAATTTATTCGAAGAAGTAGGCTGCTTAAAAATAGCACACATCCTGTGGGAGGGTGAGGCAAAACGACGGGGGGGGGGGACAGAGGCAGACTGAGCCGAGTGTGGCCCAGCTGGTCAAGTCTTGCGAGGTATAACGAACAAGAAGCAAGTTCATAAGCTGTTGAGCACACCTTACATCCTGTGATACATGACCTCCATGCATCAGACCGAGGTGGGGCAGGTGGACAGATTTCACGTTTGTGTGCAGAGCGTGTAATTGAAGACTGTCGCAGGAAGTGACAGTGATTGAAGCAGAAAAGCTGACAGATTGGGGAGAAGGTGAGTAAATAAGAACGAGCAATCCAGCATCAGAGGCAGATATACTGATTCACCACAACTGGCTTTTTCTATAGCAAACCAATAATTTTTTAAATGATGTTTTGGTGTCTGGTTTTTGATTCTGTACCTTAGCATAAAAAAACTTGGGCTCATCGTTGCTTTGAAGTGAATACGTTAGCAATGACACTGCTAACATGTAGATGTTCCTCACCTTAATTTAGCATGTTAGCATGCTACCCCATGCAAATCAAAGCAATAAACAAAGTACAGCTAAGTTTCTGCACTTATCATTTAAAGCAAAAATCATTTCTAAAATCATTTCCCGAGGGAAACATTAATGAGTGCATTCATTTCACTCAACCCAATCCAAATCTCAAGAGTTTACATTTAAAACCACCAGATATGAGTACCTTGCAGGTGAAATATTGTGTCGTCATTCTTTGGTCATTATACTTTACACTGAAATTAAAAGGTTTACCACCCAGTGGTGCTGAGTGAGACATTTGAGAGTAACCAATCAGAGGGCTTTTTTTTCTTTTGGGACTATGTGCAAATTTTTTGGCAATCCATTCTGGGCTTATTATGAAATATTCAAGCCCTCAGTTACAGTGACTGACAGACCATCAGACAACATCCTTACAGCCATGCAGCTTAACTAAAACGCTGGCCTTGAAACATGCCCATCAAATATACAATCATTCCAAAGAACAGAGTATTTCCACATCAGTTTTCTCCCAGATCCCTGAGACTTCTCACTGTGGGAGTCAGAGGAAACCATTTACACCAACACAGCACCCTGAGGCATGGCTTATGGGCAACCTGGAGGCAGAACTCCCCATTACTGACTAAAATTATACCAACACATTAATATTTTTTCTCCACTGGGAGAACTTCCAGATAATATTCAGCAATGCCCTGTAAAATGCTCATTCTCAGTTTGCGATAAAGAAATATTTGCATGAACAGACTGCTTATTAAAAGCTGTAGAGATTACAGCTCACCTGATCTAAACACAACATTATGCAATTTAGCAAAACTCTGCTATCTGAAGCTAGGGGATTTATCTAAAGAGACTCAGAGTTGCTGTACTTTTCTAACTGCTTTCTAATGATGAGCAAAACAGTTAAAGAACTATCAGTTTTTTTGTCAGGCACTGCTAATGCATAATTAATGGGACTCCTGTGCAAAACAAACATTACACAGCATTTTCAAAGGCAGCTTTCTAAGTAGGGGAACAGTGCCATCAAAGCTGTGAGAGACAGTTGTTGTGTTCTAGGAAACTAAGATGGCTGGAAAACAGCTCTCTGTCCTTTAGCTGGAGGAACAACAGATTGCTAACAAAAAACAAGCCATTGGTTCACAAACTGACCTAACCAAAGCTGGTGTCTATGAATTCCTTAAAAGCAAGACAGCTTCCTTAGTAACCAATCATAAATGGCCACGAGACAGACTAAACAAAGCTGACAGCAAACTTCAGGATCAGTTACATGCTCAAACTGCAACATAATATGAAAATGAACAATGCCAAACAGTTTTTCTGTACTCACCTGAGGCAGCAGTTCATAACTTCTTCCAGTAAATAACTTCAAAGCAAGTATGTGTGTGAGAAACTGTGCTGTGGGTATGGCGATGAAGCATCTGCACGATACCCTGTTTTCGTATATGTGCATATCTCAACCACCAGCAGGAAACTGGCTGTAGCAGCTACGAGCTGTATGCAGAGGAGGGAATAAAGAGATCCAGTGATGAGATCCAGAAAAAAGAAAAGAAAATTGGTGCGGTGTATCAAAGAGGGAATCACAGCAGACAAGGAGAATTGGGAAAAAAAATCAACGGAGAGAACGACAAAGTGAGAGCAGAGATGACAGTGACCAACAAAAAAATTTAGGAAAAAAGGAGAGCAGCGGTATTGTGTGTTAGGTTTTGGTTTTCCAATCAATGCTGAGGAGGAAGAAATGCAATATACAGTGGTGAATTTCTAACTATACCCTTGGATATAGTTCCTGAGAGGGGAGAAAGAAAAATTACATTACAGCACAGAGGGAAGAAGCGAGTGCTATATATCAGATTAAACTTATTCCCTTCTGCTTTTAATTTAAAGCTCTCGACCATTTCACGTTTGGTGAAATGCAGAGGTGGAGGTAGTAAATTATTGATTTCATAGTGCAATTAAGGTTTTTTTTTGCTCTCTCTCTGTGCTTCCATTTTTATTTTGAGTTAATACTATGACAAAAACCCGATAGCAGGAGAGTTAAGGTAAATAACGTAAGGGAACAGAGCACCCAGTTAGTTTTGATGAATATTAAATTCCCTTCAAACAAGAAAGGTTCAGCTCTGAACGTATTTGGATGCATTTCAGAAAAGGCTGATCACTTATTCAGAAACACGCAGTGTATTACGTAGAATCTGTGATTGGGCTGTTAATAAACTACTGTAAATGCGTTGTTTAAGGTTTACAGTTAAATGTGGTAAAAAAATAAATAAATAAAAATAATTTAATAAGATTTTAGCGCAACTCTATTAAAAACAAATGTAGCCTTTAAAGAAAAGCCAGAATAAAGGGTGAGATCTTGTTAAATCATAAGACGTAGACTGCCTCCAATTATCATCTTAGTTACTTCCTACAATGCACGCACAGTATCATGCAGTTCTCAATTTCATACAATCTTTAAAATATTAAACAACATTTTAAACAAAACTCTACTGCCTAACATATTAAAGGCATGACATATATTATGGAAAAAACAAACCTTTTCTGTGTTTGTAATTTTATATTTGGGTTTCAAAAGTCAATATCAACTCAAAAACTATATAATACAATCATTTTGTTTGGGGTTGAAAATGTCATTCAGTGAGTGGTCAAGACTTGAATGCTATTGTTATGTCCAGATAAGAACAAAAATTCAGCCTCACCCCATTTTTTTTTTTTGCACTCAACTTCTACTTTAAACCATGCTGTGTTTGCTGTATCACGGAAGTGGGAAGTTGAAACAATTTCTTTACTTTACTGTCTTTACATATCTGAAGTCAGGCAACTTTTAGACATCTTTATGGTACTTGAAGGTCATGCATAATGTGAATTTGGCTATATTTAATGTACAATGATCTCCCAAAAAGTTAGAAGCCGCAGAATGTCTTGAATGTGTTCTTCAACAGTCCAGTGTCGGACATATTTCGGTCAGTAACTCAATTCCACTCCCTTGTGCATATATTAGGACAAGGACAGTGTTCAATTAAACAACCAAACCCAAGTCTAATTAAAGCTAAACTTGACTATATTGTGCATTTAAACATACTAACAGGCTATTACAATACATCATTCCCCTTTTAGATCAACATCTGTGGAACACTGTCCATAACGCTATCTTGTTAAAACGTAAATAAAACACAAAGGAATGGAGTGACAGGGAGTTTATGCAGTCCACATGTGACAGCGGATTCACAATTTTTCAATTCACCTTAAGTATTAAGGTAAATTATTTGAGCATAAAATGACCTGTCAAGTTTGTCACTTTGTTTGTTTGTATGTATGCTAATGTGAGCTCTTAGGCCCACACTAGCATGATATGGTTATAAAGATACTGAGTGTGATATGTCTTCAAATTTACATTTCCAAGGTGGCACCACACTGTATGACTGATCTCAAAAGAGGCGCACCCTGCAGATGAGAGGTGTGGATTGAAATGGCTCCCTTCACCTATTAAAACTGGATGCCATGAATACAGATAACAGATAGAAAAGAAGAAAAGAAAGAAAGAAAAATAACCATATGCTTCTTTAAATGCTTTGTTTTGACTACATCATTGAAACCAGTGACAAAGGTTCTTTAATCACTACCAGGACGCTCAACAAGATGTATGCACTCACTGCTTAACCTGTAATTCTGACTGTGGATGTGTAGGTGAGCAAGTGTTGGCTACCTGACACTGTCAATCAGCTGCTGATGCTCTTCTGTAATCAAAATGTCAGGCAGGGCTTCAGCCAGACTGTCCACATCCCTCTCAGAAGCATACTGTTTCAATACCTCAAATAGCTGTTCCTTCACATCAGGCTCCTCTCCTAGTACCTCCTCCACCTGACAGATGAGTAAAAGATGAATAATTAAACAAAATAACATTATTGAAATATTGCAACTTGATAAAATTGCCTTGACAAAAAAAAAAAACAGTTTTACACCCACTTTTTTATTGAACTCCATGGCTTTGTGGGCTCGACTCTCCCTAATGCTGTCTCCACTCTGCGACAGCACCCTCATGCTGCTGCTTAGTCGTTTGGGTCTGCGAGCCATACTGAGCACACCCAGACGCAGAGGTCGACCCTGTGCTGCTTTGATCATAGCTGCTGCAGTTTCATGGTGTTTCACTGGGATGCCATTAACCTCCATGACATAGTCACCAACTTTGAGGCCACTTCGCGCAGCCGGACCACCAGGCATGCATTCCTCAACCATCAGAGGACTGTCTCCAACGATGGTGAAACCAAAACGGCCATCTGGGCCTGGGGTGATGTCAATCTGAAGGGCAGGAAAACATGTGACACACTAGTGCATGTTTACATCAATTAAAAACTCAAAATGAGGATTGTTGAGTCAGCCGACCTGTTCTAACCGTGACACCACGCCAATGCTGGGTGGCACGGTTTTCAAAGTCTGAGCCAGAGCAATGAGTGCGGGTGTGCTGAGGTTGGTCACATCTTGGCCCTCAATGTCCACCACCTGGTCACCGGGCTGCAAGCCAGCAAGGTAGGCACTACTGCCCTCAACCACAGACAGGATGTAGCTGGGTCCAGTACCTCCGAGCCGGAAACCAAATGCCTCTGGCCAGTTCTGATTGGTGGCAGGGAGGCCGAGGTCTGAAGGACAGTTAGAGGTTAGAGAGGTTCAAAGGAGCAGATGATTAATATGTTCTTGAGAGGCATTAGCACTTCATAAGTTCAGCACAGAAGGGTAGTATTATAGTTTTATCAGTTTGAATTTTTATGAGGTGAAATACTGTAGTCCACTGGTTGAAATGGGGAACCTGAGTCATGGAAATGCTTTGCTGTGGCAGCAAGAACACTTGCACTGAATTCCCCTGAATGAGCCGTAAAGAAAAATCTTAGAGAGTTTTTGGAATATCATTTAGTCGAACACATCACAGCAAGAGAAAAAAATCTAAGACTGAAGGTGGTTATTTGTGACTGTTGGTATCTAGCCCACATGTTGAACCACTGGCCTTCCCCTGGTCACTGGCCTCATTCTGCTGCTGCAGAAAGTGTCCCACCGGACTCACTTTATTCCATCTCCACTCTACAGTCATTTGGATACTTCAAATATGTGCAGCATGTGGGACAATATAGACTGTTCAATGCATTTTCATAACTATTTTGTGTAAAAGAACTGGATTGTACACTGAGAAACCCATCTACACTTATGTTAATCATACTTAATCTGATGTTCAAGTCTATTTGGCTTCTGCCATCTTGTTTAAAATAGATACTTAATTAATCTCCAAGAGATGATATGGCAGACTACAGTTCGGTGAATATTTGCATTTAAATCAGATTTACGTAGTTGACAACATATAAGTATGAATAGTAGTTATTTGCTTTCAGTCACATAAGGACACTAACATAACAAAACAATGTAAAACAGCAGATACAAACATACAGCTGATTTTTCCTTTTTGCATCTGATCAAAGGCAGAGACATGGAAACAAAGGAAAATACAGATGCAGAAAGACTAAATTATGGACAACCTGCCCACTCGTCAAAAAAGAAGAAGAAAAAAAAGTAGAAAAGGAATCTCACTTAAAAGTTTGTTACAAAAAAGAAGAAAAGTCAGCACAAGACGGGAAAGAAATGTCAGATCTGCTTCAATGTAAAAAAAAACAATTCAATCTCAGTGGAGCAGAGGGATAAATATTCAGGGTTAGATGTGGCTGAGTGAATAAAACATATCGTATTCAAATACTCAAAGTCACAGAAGTTGGTGTCAGACTGCTGAAGGCAGATTACTGATCTAAAATGGATTAGGAAAGTCGTAGTCGTAGCTCATCTTCTTGCCTGAGTGGAACACAAGCAGTTATGTCAGGACTTCTTTTTGTCCTGTTCTTTGCGACCCAGATTATGTACTCTAGCTCATTTTAGCCTCCCTCCTGCAGATTAAGTAGTTCAGGAACATCATATGATAATGATCAATCCATAGAAACAGACTTACAGAAATCTTTGGAGGCACTCCGGGTCCCAGACTTGCTCTGGCGCAGGGAGAAGCGACCCTTTCTACTCAGGAAACGCCTCATCCTTGCCCGGCTGGCGGCAGGGCACGTTCCAGCCAGTCTATCTTCGCCCCCGGCTTGGGGGTCAATGCAGCCAAAGAGTGCCCTCGGACACCCTCAAGCTGCTCCTCACCTGAGCTCACTGCCTCCAAAAGCCTCCACCCAGCTGAGCGAATGAAGTACACTTTGAAGGTCACATCTGTGGGTTATGAAGGCAAGTGCCTTCCCCTGCTCTCAGAGAACCAGCGGTAAGGAGCTGAAGAGGAGGAGGCCAAAAGAGTGGGGAGAGCATTTAAGCATCGGGCTCTCCATCCTGGGCGAGGCTGTCCAGCTTCAGCCTCGGTCCAAACCCTATGGCTGAGCGATGAACATAAAACTGGGACACACTCACTTGGTCCTGAAATGGTTCATTGCAAGAAAAGGTACTGCGAAGCCCCATTTTTCTATAAATACCCTTCCCTCTCTCTCACTCCCACCCTCTCTCACTGTCTCCCTCTGTTGCTCATGTGGATGAGGCCCTCTCAGAGGGCTGAGGAATGACCCAGAAACTGTAGTGTACCAGTCAGGGACACTTCTCTGATTATGGTGTTTGTGTCAACCTCAGTACTGGAGCACCAGTTACTGAGATGTTTTCTGCAGATAGGCTTAAGGTTACACGCACCAGATCAAGTAGAGTTTGAGCTAGGCCAATCAGATAACGGGTATTTTGTCCAGAAATGCAAATAATAAAAGTTTAACAGATCTGTAAATTAATGGCAATGCAATGAAGCTTTCATGTTTCCAGTAATGAGCTGTAAATGCTTTACCTGATAGGCAAGTGCTTTCAAAGCAGGTGGTATTCCACTTAATAGATGTTCACACTACAGTGACACACTTCTAAACAAAGAAATCACAATTTACAAAAGTACAGCTACAGTTCGAAGGAAATGTGAATGATCCCATGATATATGGAAACAGCAAACAGTAAGAATAAGATTAAATTGAAAAATATTAAGTCAGCTGTGTAAAAAAAAATTTATTTGATGCAAACTGTGTTTGAGTAACACACTTCCACATCTCTCAGGTATATCGGTCATGCTGAAGGATGCTTCATAATTGCACAGCGCAGAACGGCAACACTACATCACGGATGGCCTTGTACAGGCAGACCCACACGTCCGCCTTTAAAAGGGCATCTCACTTCAGATAAAAAGTTTAAAAACGTGACTGTGGCCAAAGCAGACATCAGAGACCAAAAGGAGAAAATACAATGAAATTATACCATGCTGGGTAGTAAATTTTTTTCTTTTTTACTGTATGAAAGAAGAGACTAGGTTGAAACAAATCAAGGCAAAAACAGGGTGATTTTGTAACATCAAACAAATCTTCAGGCCAAATGTTTAAATGAAAATCATAATAAATGAATCTATCAACTATCCTCAGCAGGTGTGTGTTTGTGTTCACAAATTAGTTAGGACACTGAATACAGTGAATAATTTTTGTGAGTAACTCAACACAAATTCAAAGCATGATGAAACTAATCCTCTTCCATTTTCTGCCCCCTTAAACCTAATTAACCCTTTGGCTTTCATTTTTGAAATTGGTTCACCCACTTGTGAAGCTCGCTTCACAGTTTCAGTTGAAGCCAACGCCTTTACAGTTCACAGTTAGTATGCTCTTTGATCATACAACAACGGTCTGAATCTCCACCTCCTCTGGGGAGGTGATGACATATTCTTCTTGCTGCTGCACCATCTGTATTCCCTCCTCCGCTGCTTCCTCGGTGGTAACCATAGTAACAGTTCCCTCTGTCGCCTCCACGGTACCTGCCGTGGCCAGAAGTGTGCCTTCACTGATGGCAGAGGCCAGCGTCATGGCCACCTGCTCCGTCAGGCTCTCAGGTGTAGCGATTGTGATGGTGTCACCACAGTCGGAGATGGATGCGCCTTCCTCGTTCACAGACACATTTCGCACAATTATCTGGTGGCTGCCCGAGCCGTGCGACTGGCTGACAATTCTCTGAACGACTTTCATGATCTGGTTTCCCATCTGGGAGGAAGACGTTTTATTGACATGTTAGGGGTGGACTTGTAGGATAAGGCCAATATTATTATTTTCAGCTGGTAAATCTTGAGTAAAACAGTTATGTTCATCAATCTGCATTTTAGATGCGATTTTCTCAAATTGTGCACTTACTCCAAGTTTGATTATACATATTTTCTCATTTGTGCTGCCCATGTGCATACTGACCTCATTTTGGCTGTCTTCAAACAGAGTAACTTCTTCCTGTATTTCTTCATCAGGTTGAGTCTGAAATATTTGAAAGAAGCAAAGCAAGTGAAAAACTAAGATGTCATTTTTATGTAAACCCCTAAGAAGAAGGGGATAGATTCCTGCATCAAAAGCCCTGAAAATACTGTGTGAATGTTACAAGGAAGTAATAAATAATTAAGGACGCTCCAATTATAATTTTTGATGCCTATCACACTTTTCAAATAACCCAAAACATGATTTGAAGGCAGATTAACACAAACTGAACTCAGGATCTATATTTGATTCATCGTGTAATATTTATTAATCTAACTGTTCTTAATAACATTGTACAGTAAATAATAACTTTGGATGTAAGAGGGTATAATGATTTGTCAACTGCTGACTTACTAACAGGTAGCATGCGATATATATATTTCTCTCTATTGTAACAGCCAGTACTCAGTTATTATGAACAGCTTAGAGCTTGACAAATATAGCTTTCATGTGGTATAAAATGTTACATATGAGGAAATAAGGATAAAAGCTGAATATACACAACAAACTATGTAAACAATAAATCACACTGAGGCAGTAAAAAAAAAAGGCCTTCGGAGTCTAATATTCCCATTTTGTTGATCTGTGCTACTGAAACCTCAAACTGTTGAAAACATGTTATTCCTCCTCTGCCTTTAAAATAACTTTACAATAGCTGTGAAATCCTGCTGAGATTTACCATCCAGGCCCTTTGTAAAATTTGTGGAACGTCACTTTTTAAGCATAAATTAAAAAGATGTTTTTAGAAAGGTAACTGAAAAACTTCTGCGCTCTTGATTAACTTTTTTGGTTTGTTAGTTTTTGTAAGACATGGCTTTTAGGTGTCTGGAACATTTTGTAATTGTTTTAGTGTAGTGTGTGCTGTGGTAAACTGATGGAATGTTATGTTGTTTTATCATATGTGATTACCTCATATTATTCAAGGTTTTTATTACTTGTTTTTATACATAGTATGTTATCCTCGGACCCCGGGAAGAATAGCCATTGCTCCTATAATAGAGTGATGACTAATGGGATCCTATTAAATGAACATATCAACAAAATAAACTGGGTAAGGTGATGATCAAATGTAACAGCAAAGATTACTGAGAATTTGCTGCCACTGAGTAAGTTAAGTGAATATATGTGCCAGGAAAGAGTTGCTACTTCATTTTCTTTTTTACTGATCTGTTTGCCGCTTTCCACCTACTTCTCATTGTTGCGTATACACTCAGGAACATGTGGTATTGATATGAACACAATTTCCATTAAGTAGCCTTACCTGCCATCTCTGACATGTAAAATAAAACAACAATTTCAACTGTGAGCTTTTTGCCTCCTCTACACTCAAGATAGACGCTTGTCACATTCCTATTTTCTACATCAGTGGTTCTCAAACTTTGTGTGCCACAAACCCCAAGATAATCCCTGAAATGATCTTGCGACTCCCATGGGGGCCCCGATTCCCAGTGTGAGAACCACTGTTCTACATCACCCTGAATCTGTGAAGAGTATTGCTTGCTTTATTGCTAACATTTATCTGTTGCATGTTGTGCTGTTATCATCAAGTGAACACAATATTTATTTACATGATTGATCTAATCCTAATGCAAAGGACCCATATCACAGTTGAAAGTGTTGGAAATTAACACTGCAGGTCCTTTCTCATTGTTTAAAAAAAATCTCGACTGATATAACTGAACAAATTTCAGCCGATTACAATCTGGGGCAGAGTGATTGAAGCACCCTTATAAATAATTGCTGCAAGCATGCATTACGTCAATAAATCATTATACATGAAAAACTACAGCAGCTTTTCAAAATCTTTTCGCCAAAGCTTTAATGAGCTTGTATTTTCTCTTAAGCCTGATCCCCAGGTTGCTCCCACCTTGATAATATACTCCTGCGTGTCTGCCACCACTGAGGAGAACTCTACTAAGACAGCATGAGGATCCTCTGAGATGATGGCGGTTGTCGGGAGGCTGTCCACTGAGGCCTGCTCTTCTGTTACGGCACCTTGCTGCTCATTGGAATCTTCCCTATGGCAGCCTCCTGGTATAAAAACATGTATTAGTCTGCCTGTGTCATTGTAGCACTTTTTTTTTTTATAGTCTAATTCTGTTCATTACCCTGACCTTTAGCACGCATATGCCGATTGAGAGTCCCATGCTCAGCGAAGCCCCGTCCACACTTGGGACACTTGAAAGGCTTCTCTCCAGTGTGATGACGGATATGTCGTATCAGAGAGCCTTTCTCTCTGAAGCCTCTAAAACAGAACTCGCATACATATGGTTTCTCATCACCATGAGTCCGCTGGTGCACTTGTAAGGCATTCTGGGTAAAATTAAAAGAAACATTAGACATGACAGGGAAACAAACATTTTGTAATTTTATAAAAAATTGATGAAACACAAAGAATAAGATATACAACACAAAGATGTGTTCAAATAATACTTGTATATTCCATCTACTTTACCTTGGTCTTGTACCCTTTGTTGCACCTCGTACAGTGATATGGCCTTTCATCTGAATGGGCCCTCATGTGTTCACGTACATGTCCGATGGTTTTATACAGCTTTCCACACTCGCCGCACTTATATCGCCTCTCACTGACATGGACCTCCATGTGTTTCTTCAGTAAATAACCAGTTAAAAACTCTTTGTGGCATAGTGTGCACTTAAACGGTTTATAACCTGCATACAGAGGAATATACAAAGAAAAATTTATGTTTATCTTGCAAAATAAATCAACTTTACACTATAAAATTATTACAGTGCCACAATAAAGCAATTAGTTTTGAAAAAAAGAAGAAATTAGGGAAAATACAAAAAAAAATGGAAAGATGGAGAGAAATGACAAAACACTCGAGAGTTCAGTTTTTTATTAAATTTTTTGTTTAACTTATGTATTTTTCTTTGTTTGAAATAAAATGTTTGCAACAATATATTAAAAATATATCCTTACTTATCTTTTGTATGTAAATTGTAAACTGTTCCCTTACATTTTTTTAATTCTCTCTGATTTTATGTAATTTGTTTATTTTTATCCCTCTTCACTAATTTGTTTTATTGATTTTTCTGTCATCTCTAAAAATGTTTAGATAGTAAAATATTCAGATAATTATCTAAAAGTAATGCATAAATAAAAAAGCGAAAAAATCCAAAAGTTGTTCATTGTTTCTCTGTTGTATAATTTATTCACACTTTTACACAAGTATTATTTTTGTGCATATTTCCTCATCTATGTACTTATCATATATTTATTCATCTCATTTTGTGGCCAGCTTATCATTTCATAACTTCCTTAAAGCAGCACTACATAACTTTCCAACATTATAACTCTGTGCTTCCGACTCCTTTTGAGGCCATAATGACATTTATTTAAATGCACATTTGTACATAATGTTGCTGTCGTTTGCCTGCAGCTTCCTGAGCTCTAGGAACTGCACATCCAGCTTTTTTTCCAGCCTGTGGAATCACATTACGGCTGCATTTCCCTTAAAAGCACTGCATCACATGCCAGCAACTCTATATTAACACACTGGCTGTTCTGAATGCGTACCATGGCTAATTCAGCAAAGAAACAAGAGGATATTATCTGAGAAAGCATGGAAAAGAAAGAGATAATGTTACAGCTCAAGAGATAATACAAGAGTAAACATCAAACTGACTTTTACTTGCTGGAGAGAGCTCAGAAAAGAGACGGGTTGCAAGACAGATGCTGAATTAGCCTTTGTTAGGGGTGCCACAGTGTGAAAAATCTGCCAAAGTTCAGTAGTGCTGATTTAAATCTCAATCTCTCAGGTAAGTCATATCAATCAAACCCATCAACCAAAGACAATGGACTATTCAACAGAAAAGCAAGATGGAAATTGAGCCCTTTAATATATATATATACACACATGCAAGGCTGCTTTAGAGTAGTGGAAAAAACCAAATCAATAAAGGATGGAGACTTACCTAAATGACCTTTGACATGAAAACGAAAATAATTTAAGCCCTTGAAGGATCGGTTACAGTGTGGACATTTGTACAATTTTGTGGAGGTTCGATTACCATTTCCTTCCTGAAAGAAAAAAAAACAAGTATTTTAGGTTTTTAAACACACAGTATTCTTCTAAAAGTGGGTATCATCTTATAATCCCTCCTTGACCACAGAATGTAAATACTGGTTATTCCAACTCCAAGCACTTTTCCACCTACCTCCTCCATCTCGACAAACTCTTCTTTAACTTGGATCTCAATGACACCCTGATCAGAATCAGGACGTTCAGAAACCTCTTTTTCCATCTCTTCAGTTGTCTGTGGCACTTCCTCTACCACCGTTTCCTCTGTCTCCAGTGCAATGCCGGAGTTGATGATAGCCTGGCAGATGAGATTATCGCCAGCTGCAGCAGCAGCAGCCAGGGCTTCTGCCTGTGACTGCTCCACCACCACCTGTTCAGGGCCAAAGCAACAGGTCAAAAGAACTCTTTGAACACAAACAACAACCTGTACTACTCAGGACTTGTCATGTGCGCATTCACCTGCTGCTCCTGTGTTGTTCCGTCCACCTCCATTGTGAAGTGGACCTGGCTGAGCACCTCTTGGGAACCGGCCTCTACAACACTCACAACAGCAGTCTGAGCCTCCACAATCTCCTGCTCCTCTGGCTGCTGCTCCACAACTACCACCTCTTGCTGGGCAGCCACTGCAGCTTGATCAGCTCCGACTCCTTAAGTATTCACACAAACTCAGTGGACTTCTACCACAATATTTTAAATCTTGCTCCAATAGTGTAAGATAAAACATCTGAAGGTTTTTATATATTGATTTCAGAATTAATTAGTAAATATAAAACAAGAAATAGTTATTACATCAGTTATTAGTTATCACATCATTATAACTGTGATGAATCTGACCTTTCTGCTGCCCATCCTTGCTGACGAGGATTTCCTTATATTGGACGAAACGAATCTTTTCTGTGCAGGGAGTCAGAGCTTTTAGATGTCTTGTGAGAGCCCCTGATTCTCTGAACGACTGGCCACAAAGGGTACATCGATACGGCCGCTCATCTGCAAGACAGAAGAGAAAATAAATTTAAAATTAGGTTAATTTTCTAAGAGGACATCAGACAGAGACTAGCTGAACAGTGTTGTGTGAAGTTCTCAATACCAGTATGACGACGGTTGTGACGTATCAGGGAGCCTTTGGTACGAAATGACGTTTCACATAGATCACATGAGAAGTTCTTCTGGTCACTGTGCGTTTTCATGTGAGTTTTTAAGATGTTTGCCTGTGAAAACAAACAAAAATAATAACTGGGAAGGTATCGACAGATATGAGCAATTATAACCGACTTGCATTCTCTAGTTTAAAATGTGTATAAATCAAACGTATGACTCACTGTTTTAAATGTCTTGTCACAAAGGCGGCAAATGTAACGTCCATCTGGATTGACTTTATAAGTCAGTTTGTCACTGTCAGCACCATCAGATAAAAAAGCTTCTGCACCATCAGACTGGTCAGTGACTTTCAGTGAGGCAGTTTTCTTCCTGCGACCTCTACCCAAAATACCACTGCTTTCATCTGAGTAAAAAACAGACAAAATTACAATTTATTGCACCATGTGGTGCAGATATGAGATTGAATTCCAAGCGCTGAAAAAAAGCTGACTCGAGACCAATGTAATATGTTAAAGCAACACTGTAAACTTTGGCAGATTTTTCAACTGTGACACCCCCTAACAAAGGCTAATTTGGCATTCGTTTTGCACACTGTCTCCCTTCTGAGCTTCAGTTTTGAGTGGACCCTGGTCTTAACTCTTCCTCTGTCACTTTATGGCTTTCTTTTCCTTGCTTCTTTAAATGTTCTTGGGTTTCTTTGCCAAACCAGTGTGTGGTTGTCCAGTTGCTGGAGTGTGACGTGGCAGCTGTGCACTGAAAAAAAACTGTGAAGTGTGATTTCTTAGCTTCAGGACTGCAGGGTACTGATGGCTACAGGAAAGTACATATTGTCAGTATGCCATCAAAACGAGTATGAAGCACAGAGTTTTTAGGTTGGAAAGTTATGTAGTGTTGCTTCAACATATCAATTTATTGATAAGGAAAATCTTCAGCTACTTTTTCAAACAAAATATTTGCTCATATCAGTGGTTAAAATGGGTTAATTTTACTTGCTGTGTAATATAGTGAAAATGTCATGCATCTGACAAGCAAGTTGCACTGGACTGAACAAGAAACTGGCTTATCAACATAATGAGTGCAAAAGAACATAAAATAAATAAATGGCATATTAATTCTTTTGACCCACCATCAGTGGTCTTCACTATTTTATCTGATGATGGATCCTCAGTTGTTTTCACGTCTGAGGAATAACTTCCATTGGGTGCATTGACCTGGAAAATGAAAATATAATCATGTATTTATCTCTACGAGCATTCTGTTTCTAGTGGTTCCTTCTTAAAACCCACAAAGCTTAGCACCAACCTCTTGGCCTGCATCCTGATCAGTATCATGTGCCTCCTCCCGTTTGCAGCTTTGGTGCAGCTTGTGCTGGATAAAAGCCTCAAGTGTGGAGAACTCAGAATGACAACGTCCACACTTGTGCACATCATCTAAAGGCAAAGAGAGGTTTTCTATGTATGAGATAACATTATTTATAGTCTCCGTGTGGCAAGCTGTAACTTGTTTGGTAAAAAAACTTCTAAAAATACCAACAACTGCCTGCACTCCCAACCTGAGTAAAGCTGCGGAAGGACAGTAAACAAGCTAATATTGCTAATGACAGTTAGCTGCTAGCAACATTTCACGATGGGGAAGTTAGCTAGGCCCAAAGACTACAACCGATAAACATTTCAGACTTGTTTTAGCTAGTCGGAGGACTAACCGTCGTCACTGAGTGTAGTTTGAATGGTGATGGTGTCGTTGCCGTTCTTCGTTTGTTCCTTCTCTGTTTCTGCCGTATGATTATTTTCTACATTCATGTCGTTTGACTTCTCCGTCCCTGTCGCAACGCTGCATCTGGGAGGGAAAACATGGCGGATTTACGACCCCGTAGTCATAACAACAAAAGGGCGCGTGCATGTGTGTTACAACGATGCAGAAAACAGCTAAATATGATTTGGTCTGTTGATAATGTTATATAT
>JBBBVU010000022.1:12062906-12073082 GCA_037177055.1 Atherinosoma microstoma | reverse complement strand
ATATAGTTTTGTTATTTGATATACAAATGCCAAAGGTGATAAATGATAATGTGATATCACGTAGCATGACAAACCCAGTGAATGTTTTGGTAGCAGATGCTTATTGGAGGGCCAGTAATGTACTTGAATACTGTGTAGAATTAATTCCACATTCTTGCTTTGCCGCAGTTTATACTACAGAGAGAAATTACATTTAAGGGTAACACAAAGTTACATTATGTATTGCTTTAATATCTCTATTTCCAACGGCCTGTCAGCTTCTTCTGTCTTTTGGGTTTTTTGTCAACATTTGAACGTAGTGAAATTTGCTCAGCAGAAAACAGGCATTTGCGACACGAGAGTAAACAACGACGACAACTTTACGGCAATAAACATGGCCTCTCACTTCAGCGGTGTCCTGCAGCTGACAGATCTCGACGATTTTATCACACCGTCTCAGGTTGGTCACTGAAACTGATATAATATGATGTTTCAATTTTATTCCAGAAGGTTACGGGAAGCAACAACGATGTAGTTGTCCTGTGAAAGTATTCATTAGCGGAAAACGACTTAGAAGTAACTACCATGCTTCAGACAGACTTAATAGCTAGCATGTATCACCCGAAACAAACATCAGTAACATTGAATAACTTCTTGAATAAAGCTTACCATAATGCAATGTTCACTCATTGGTTGAACTGTTAACTATTTTCTAGATGTAAAAAAACAGCAAAAACAACCCATAACAGTAGGCATACGACAAGCGTGCATCGGCTAGCTTATTGCTAATGATAGAGATGATGTAATTACCATGAAATTGTCCACTTCAATGTTACTATCACCCCTGGATTGGAAGAAATGAATTATGCATCTCTGGAAGAAAATACAAAGGATATTTGTATCCTTATGACACATTTAAATGAGTTTTTACAGCATTGTCATAAGTCTTACTTGTACTCAATGTTAATTTTCCATAGGGCCAGAATGAACCATTAGCCTACTTTTTGGTTTTACCCCACTTAGTTGGGAGGGGGGGGGGTTGCAGTTGTGGTGGTTTTAGAATGCCATCTAAGAGATGAAACAAAATGATCTTTGTCTTTTACAGTTTACAGGAAAGAATAAGAAATACTAATGTTTGCAAAGCTTCATGAATAAATCTTGACCTTTCAGGGGTAATTAGTGTTTATTTTTGGGAAACATTTTTAAGCCCATAAGGAAAAGAATTCACCCCCTCCAGTGAAGAATGAGAAAAGTTTTATTGTGCTTTGTTGCAGTGAATGTATCAAAGGAATAATAAAATCATATTATCACTTATCTACCCATTTTTAGTAAATTAGGTTTGAGGCAAAATTCTTATCTTATCATGGGTGTACATGTGCTTCGTTTCTCTATGTGTGAGTGTTCGCATGTGATTGTGTTTGAAAGAAATTATAATGAGGTGTGTGTTTTTAAATTGCTTTTATATTTGGTGTGTAAAGGCTTTTTAAACGATCTTTTATGCATCAGTTGTTTTTAATATATAAAACACTCTTTGTTGCCTTGGCACGAGAAGTGCTTTTTGAATAAAATTTGATTTGGTTTGATCATCAGGACAACAACCCAAAATATGCAACAACAGAACAAAAGAATTATTGAGTCCAGACTTAAATCTAAAAACTTAAATCAAAAACCTTTGCAGATCACTGAAATCTGCCTTTGCAAACAGGAAAACTGAAATCTTAGGAGACCTTGAAAAGAGAGTAATTCAAGAGTGGAAAATGGGTACAACAAATGTTTGCTCAGCAGTCAGACATTTTAATAAAGTATTCTTTTACCATTCAGATAAATTCATTTGGAGTTACATCTGAATATATTATGAAATTTGTTCCTTATATTAAGTGATTACAGTTTTTTTTCTGACTCTTGTACATGATGTATGTGTGTGCATTTATTTGTGTTCATCAAATACCTGTTCTTTTCTCTCCATATGTCCTTCCTTGTTTTCTCAAGTGTCTTGGATGTTACTGTTTACCTAGCTCATAATGATCATCCAAAATATTTATCACTATATTTTGTTTTGTTTCTGTTTTGAAGGAATGTGTCAAACCAGTCAAACTAGAGAAGAAACAAGGACAATCTGTGGCCAAAATACAGATAGAAGATGATGGCAGTTATGTCCAAGTCAATCAGGTGGGATTCAAGGCTTAATCCTCAATATGATATGAATTATTCTAATTGTATTGCAAAACATAAATTAATCCATTTCATGTTTGAAGGATGGTGGGAAGCAAAAGCTGGAGAGAGCAAAGATCACACTGAATGACTGTTTAGCCTGCAGTGGCTGTATCACCTCAGCAGAGAGCGTCCTCATCACACAGCAGAGTCACGAGGAGCTTTTAAAAGTGCTGCGTAACAAGGTAAAAATCTATCTAGGTGCTTCTGTATGATGTTTGCAACTGGTTTCCCAGTTTTTGTAATCTGAGAGTATTAATTTAGTATATCAATGTATTCACCTACATATCATTTGAACTTCTGACACAGGCCAATGAGACACAGCAGCGGATTGTGGTTGTGTCTGTGTCGCCGCAATCCAGAGCCTCCCTTGCAGCACACTACGGTCTCAGTAGTAGTGAGACAGGCAGGAGGCTCACTTCATTCTTCAAAGGCCTTGGTATGAGCTTTTTCTTTTCTGTTCTTTGAATCACATAACATCAGTGTGGGATGATGCTGGCAGAGAGGTGCAGCTCTTAAGATTTTAGCCGTTCTTGCAGGAGTTCATCATGTATTCGATACCAGCTTCAGTCGGACCTTCAGCCTGCTGGAGAGTCAGAGAGAGTTTGTGGAGCGTTTCCAGAGAAAGGAACAGGACAGCAAGGCCCTGCCCTTGTTAACATCTGCCTGTCCAGGTATCACATACTCATGAGGACAAAGTAAAATGCATGATGTTGGAGTATTTAAATTTCACTGTTTGTATTTTTCAGGTTGGATCTGCTATGCAGAAAAGACACATGGAGAGTATATTCTTCCATACATCAGTACCACTCGCTCCCCCCAGCAGGTGATGGGTTCTCTGGTTAAAGGCTATTTTGCAGAACAACAGGTATTGTTGGAGTTTGTGTTGATGGTTCACTGCTACACATGTAAATAGATGCATAGTTATCAAACAAAGAGGCTGAGGTTTGTGTGTTGTTAGGGACTGAGCCCACAGCAGATCTACCATGTGGCAGTGATGCCTTGTTTTGACAAGAAGCTTGAGGCCTCACGCTCAGACTTCTACATCAACAAAGCTGAGACTCGAGAAGTGGATTGCGTCATCACTTCTGGTACAGTTACTGCAGTTATAATTCCTTTTGTGCATATGGATGTACAATGTCCTCACTTATAAGCTTTCCTGTCTGCCACAGGAGAGGTTCTGAAAATGCTGGAGGAGGAAAACGTGTCTCTTAATAATATAGCACCTGTAGCTTTGGATACAATGTAAGCTCTGTACCAATTTGACTTATTTGTTGTTCAACTTCGTCTCTTAAAGAGTCCCAAACCTCATCAGTGTGTGTTATTTTTCCCACAGGTTCAGCAGTGTGTGTGAGGATGAGTTTCTGAGTCATGCTGGTAGTGGGTCAGGGGGTTACCTCCATCATGTATTTACTTATGCTGCCAAGCATCTCTTTGGAGAGGAGGTGAAGGAGCTCACCTACAAGACGCTCAAGTGAGTATGTCTCCGTGAATATCTTGTAAAAATGTGAGGAAAATGGTTGTTATGTGTCCTGAAACTCTCAAGTTTGAATTACTCATGAATGTGAACAGCGTCTATGCTGATGAGGTACATTCAAAGCAATTTAATACACCTCAAATGACACAGTAAATTATGTCACAATATAATTAGCGTGTCCCAGAGGCTTTGCAGGCCAACAGATGCAAGGCCAGAATTGTTTATGTAGCTTTTCCTCTTTGATGTCACAGGAATAAAGACTTCCAAGAGGTGAGACTGGAAAAAGATGGTGCAGTGCTGCTGTGCTTTGCCTCAACATACGGTTTCCGCAACATTCAGAACCTTGTGCAGAAACTCAAAAGGGGAAAGTCGCCTTATCATTTTGTGGAAGTTATGGCCTGTCCATCAGGTAAAGTAAAATAAATACAGCAAAGTGGTAACCTGATCAGAATAGATCACAAATGGCTTGCTTGTCAAATAATGTACTTGCAGGAAGTTTTCATCTACATTTGGATATGTTTCTCATCAATCTACACACAAGCGTCCTAAGTAGTAAAAGAAAATCAGTGTTTTCTTGCGTTTTGTTGATTTATTCAAAATAAAGAATGCAACATCACATTTACATAACCATTCAGACCCATGGCTGGAGTTGAGCACTGATACTTGAGATGCTTCTGGCACTTTACTGGAGTCTGATTTAATTCAGTGGCCACAATGAAGAATACTGTCCTTAGATGAATTAGAGGAAAATGAAAAAAATAGTAATGCATCCATTTAAGATGAGTCTGACGCTTGAAGAATGATGAAACCCTGAAATGATGTGATAATTGTCTGTTAGAACTTGGAAAGTAGGGCCCAATTAAATCCACAAAACATAAAAATATTTAACGTGTCCCCATTGTTAACTCTCAGGCTGTCTAAATGGTGGTGGGCAGGTAAAGCCCTTGACTGGTCAGAACCCAAAGGAACTTCTCCAGAAAGTTGAGGAACTCTACAAGGCAGAGCACACCCTGCTGCCAGAAGACGACGCTCGTGTAGCCGAGCTGTACGAATCCTGGCTTCACAGCGTTGGAGAGGAAAGAGCCAAAGAGCTGCTGCACACACAGTACCACGTTGTGGAGAAGATGACCAACGGGCTCACGATGAAGTGGTGATGCAAAGAAAAAGTATTTGCAGACTTAGTTTGCACAATTTTATCAGACAGAGCCGTCCGCGTTAAGGTGACCATTTATACATCTCTACAGAGATAGGGGTTATGAAGGGAGTCTGACATGTCACTGTTCCTTTAAAACACTTCAGCTGTGGTGGACTACCATATAATATACACAATGCTTCAATGTGATCATATTGTGTATATACGAGCTGATTGTTTGCCCTTTTACTGCAGACTGTCTTTATAAATAGTAACTTCTGTAGCATTTGTTACACTTTGAAAATGTTAGCCAAGACAACATAATGCCAAAATATAAAAATTCCTTGTCGATTTAAGGATTATATGTAAATATGCATTTTGAAAATAAAAAAAATATTTAATTACAATTGTGTGTTTTATAAGATCTTTTTGAAACATGAGGACTATGTCCTGGATATATATTCAGACTTTTTATTGTATAATTTCCATGTACAGTTACTGGCTCTTGTATAGTGTGAGAATAACCTTGTTGAAAAGCAGCAATTTTCATTAATACTGATGTACATTGCATGATATTTTTCTCATCAACCTGTTTTGCAGTTTATAACAGAGTGGATACCTGTAAAAAGAAATATTTATATTGCTGTTAAAGAGAAATTCACATAAATTGTACTTGATGGTAAAATGACATAAGTTTCATTTGCAAAAGTAATAAGTATGTCCAAACTGAAATTAGTCAACGCGTTTAGTAAGAGCAAGTTTACTAAACGGAAATAAACAAATACTTTTCTTGAACTCAGTTATTTAAAGTAATAAATACACACACAAAAAAACTACTGATTGTTATCAGTTTAATTGGAAACTAGTATTAGCAGACAGTACCTGTGCAATGGATTTGTGCATAAGAAACAAGGAAACCAGCCTTAAATCTAATTGGAATATTTTAATGTCCCCATGAAATCAAAATTAATGTTTAGATGTTTGCATTGGGCCAGTTTTGTACTTCGCCTATACCTTTATAGAGTTAACAATGACATCAATTTTGTTGGTATTAATTGTACATTGGAGTACATGATTTCCCAGAAAAAAGTTAAAAGGGTAAAAATGAAGTGTCCTGCACTCAGGGACATATACAAATTTTGCATCTACTTAATCTTTCAATTGAATTTCAAATTTCAGCAGATCTGACACAAGACAGCGGCCTGGGGCTGGTCAGACCGATGGGGCTGAGAAATTGGAGAAGGTAGGCAAATACCACTGTGCTGGCCTTTTTCATGGGGACTTCAATGGAAGCAGCTTTACATTGGTATTATTGTGCAAACATGATTTTATAACAGTAAAAAGATATATGCTACTCGAGCGCCAATCTTTAGTCTAAAAGTTAAAGCAGCAAATGCTACACTGCAGCCCTGCGTCAAGCTGCATCCAGTCAATTTCCTCCTCAGCTTGATCCTATCTTTAGAGCTCAGAAACTGGATCTCAGGGTCTGAGCAGCCCCCACTCCAAAGCCAGCATGACGTGAGGAGGAAGTCTCTCTTTGGGCTTCTTAAACTTGTCCCTCTCCTTCCGTAGGACCCTCATCACCTCTACGGGGTCCGTCTTCCCTGTAAACTTTTGCACTGCTTCCTCCCTGCAGGAAAGAGGATTAGGATGATGGTTTATCAATCAAGACAATATCGACAAAAAAATTGTAGCAGGAAACTAAAAGGCTCACTAAATTTCCTTGTTTCAGCAACAAAGTGAATATTTTGTTTTCACAGTGTATGTGTGCTACCTTTGTGAGAAAATAATTTAAAATGACATAAAATAATACAAAATAAGAAGATTAATTTGTGGTTTTAGGCAAAAATTTGGGGCAAAAGTATTCATTAATCTGAAAGTAAGGAACAAACTAAATATATAGGCTACCTCCCATCCTAAACTGACATTTTTCATTTGAATAGAATATAAACATTAAAACTCACGATAGGCGAAGAAAAGGGTTGTACTCAAATTCCTCCATGAGGGTGGATGGCACAGTGGGTTTGTCATCATCATCTCTTGCCTGTAGACATAAGAAAGTGGGTCAAGAACTTGTGTATTTAAAAATAAATAAGACTGATGATAGTCCATATGAAAACATTCATTTAAATTTTTCTCCTGCCTGCCTTTAACAGGAAAAATGTTTTCCTATCAATATGTTTCCTAACACTTCCCTAATACTCATTATAACATAACCTTTATTACCAGAGTACCAACTGTGTCTGAAAATCCATTAATGTACCACTAAATCTATTTCTAACTTCCAGGTGAGTCACAATTGCTAAAAACTAAAGGCAATTAGCAGGTTTAATGACTCAGCTGCTTTTAAATATCTTGAAATATTAATTTGACCTCTTTTTGAGGATTTACATCGTTAGTAGGAGCAATGATATAACAAACACCATGGGAAGACTGATACAGTTAGGATTTTTCCTGATTGCAAAAAACAGTGCAAGCTTTATTATCTAATCTGTTTTTTGTGTACTGCTCACCCGGGCCCAGCTTAGCATCTCTTTAACCTTTTCATTCTCTGGCTCCACCAGCATGGCGAACTTCAGGTTCTTGATGGTGTACTCGTGTCCGCAGAACACCTTCTACAGATGAACAAAGCTTCATTTAAAGCACAAAACAGATCACATCAGATGTTTAAGCAAGCCAGGCAGAGATCAATCCCTTCATTGTATGTGTGTTTAGTCACCACTGTCACGGTGGCAGCTGTTAACCCTGGGAAAGCTGCAGAGCTTGTTCGTCACTAACCGTGTCTTGAGGTAGGGCACCAAGCACCTGGTTAAGGTTGTGGTACATCTGTTCTGCCGTACCCTCAAAAAACTGTCCACATCCACCAATAAACAGCGTATCCCCTGACGACCGAAAGAAAGAACAAGGAGATTTCACAGAGGACAGAGATTACTCTCAACTATTACATACAATACAATCAGCAGTCAGTGTGCTATACTAGTTAATGATTAATATATCTAGTGACATTAATATATCACTTTAAATATAGTTACTGATTTATGCAACATAAAGTGAGGCACTTTTGCCTTTAAAGCACAGAGTCAGAGTTCTGTCTTCAATTTCATCTGGTTCACCAGTTCTATGCAGACAAAGACCTGTGAACACAGCAGGGGCGTCAGTGCACTCATCCTCCCAAACAAAGTAGCACATGTGACCAGAGGTATGGCAGGGAGTAAACAGGCACCTCACATTGATGGAGCTAAACTGCAAATGGAAAAAAGAACAACTGTTTGTAAAATTGTAAACATAACTAATCAGCGTATTTTAGTTATAACATTTTGCACCTGTTACTGTGCGACTGCGGTTACCTTCAGTTGCTGAGCATCTGTGACTTTATCTGTCAGACCCCCGATCCGATCATCTCCTCCGTACACCCTCAAGCCAGGAACCTCTTTCAGCAGAGCCTCATTCCCTCGGGCATGGTCCCTGTGAGTCAAAATAGATAAGTTGCCTAATAATGATGTAGTTGTCTTATACCAAACACTGTTCTTACCAGTGATGGTGTGTTGTGAGGATAGCAGTCAGACACAAGCCTTCTCTCTTCACAATTTCTAGCAGCTGGTAAAAATAAAACAAAACAACATCAACATCGACAAAAAAACATGTTCAATACTATTTCAATTTCATGGACCAAATCATTAAATTAGAAAACAAGAGGCAGATTAATGACAAGGAAAATAATAATTTGCTATGACTATCCATTTTTGTCAATGGACAATGAGGCTAGAGAGTAGGCTTCATTGCATCTTATTGTACCTGAGAGTATTATTTGGATTTAGACTGACTAAAATAAGTTGTGTTGTATTTGTGATAGCAGGTCCACACTTGGAATACATGCTTCAAAAAAGAAAAAAGTTCACTTCAAATGTTGCATTTTTAACCAAGAGCAGACATCTAAATATCTTGTGAAAAGTGTGGGCTCAAAGAAAGTTTCTTTGATATGCCAAATGAATACTGCTCTAAATACATTTTTTTGAGCACTAACTATGCTATAAACATGTCATGGTGGGGGGAAAAAGATTAAAAGACTTTGGATTAACTTTCAACTTTACTGCCATCCAGAATATTCTAAAAAGGCAGTCAAGTATCCATGAATCTAGCTACATGCTGCCAGGAAAAACTAAGACCAAGATTTTCTTCTACAATACTTCATGCACAAAGTTATATTTGTGTAATAGATTTTTTTTTTTAGTTCATTTTCAAAAGCTTGTCCCTTGGATTACTTAAATTACAACCCAAATTCCAGAAATGTTTTTGAACAAAATGAAAACTAAAAGACATTCAAATCACATGAGCAAATTTTTTTTGTTCACAACGGAACATACATAACATAACAGACGTCTAAACTGAGAAATTTGACAATTTCATGCACAAAATGAGCTCATGTCAAATGTGATGCTTGCTACTGGTCTCAAAACAGTTGGTACGGGGCAACAAATGGCTGAAAAAGCAAGAAAGTAAAAAAATATTCAGCTGGGCGAACATCTAGCAATTAATTAGGTTAACAGATATCAGGTCTTTAACATGATTAGCTATAAAAGGGACGTCCTAGAGCCTCTCAGAAGTAAAGATGAGCAGAGGCTCTCCAAACTGTGAAAGAGTGCATAAACTGCATCACTCATCAGAATGATTGTGTCACTGACATTACTATATAGGCTCAGGAGTAACTTCCAGAAACCACTGTTGGTCAACACAGTCCTCGGTGCCATCTGCATATGCAACTAAAGCTCTATCATGTAAAAGGGACACCATATTTGAACATGGTCCAGAAGTGCTGTCGTGTCCGGTGGAACCAAGACTCATCAAAAATGGACTGTTGCAAAGTGGGAAAGTGTTCTACCGTCAAAACGGGTCCAAATTTGACATTCTTGTCAGAAATCACGCACATCGCATCCTCCAGGCTAAAGAAGAGGGAGAACCTCCAGCGTGTTATCAGTGTTCAGTTCAAAAACTTGCATCTCTGATGTTATGGGGATCCATAAGTGTATATGGTATGGGCAGCTTGCATGTTTTGGATGAAAGTATGAATGCTGAAAGTATATAAAGGTTTCAGAGGAACAGCTGACAGGAGTGGCACCTAGTGTGGTTTTCTGTTGCTGTAATCCATCTACTTGAAGATTTGAAGTGTTGTGCATTCACAGATGGTATTATGTATACCTTGGTTGTACCAAGAGATTGAATTGCTTTGTCTTTCTATTATCTCGAACCAGTCTGCCCATTATCCTCTGACCACTGATATCAGCAAGGCCTTTTTGCCCAGTTAACTGCTGCTGACTGGACATTTTCTCTGCAATGTGATTGACTGATTAGCTATTATATACAAGCAATTGAACAAGTG
>JBBBVU010000022.1:12010497-12022233 GCA_037177055.1 Atherinosoma microstoma | reverse complement strand
ATCTATCTATCTATCTATCTATCTATCTATCTATCTATCTATCTATCTATCTATCTATCTATCTATCTATATAAACAATGTCAGATTAAAGCATCTAACATGGAGTCTTCTTGTAAATTTCTTTCCTTTTTTTTCTTTTTTCTTTTTTTTCTTTTTGCCAATGATTCTGGACATTATCTGCTGAGTTAGCTGTAATGGCAAAATTATCCCTATCTCCTAATAGTAATTAATCCTTAAGAAAATTCCTGGATTCAGATGGTGATCCAGATCACTTTCAAAGTTTAATCACTTGTACCTTTTTCTTTTCTTTTTTTTTTAAAGGGAATTTACCTGAGCGACTGATTTATTTAGAAGGAAAGATTAGTTCCCTTCTTAGGGTACAAATCTGTTTGAAAATGGTTAAACAGTTTAAAAACTGAATTTCTGCAAAATAAAATTGTAATGAATCTGTGACTTCTGTCATCTGTGGTCTGTAATATTAATAAATTCTGTTAGAGAGATTACATGCCTTCCCATTGTCAATGAGCATATTGTTGCTGCACAACTAATGTAAGTTGCATCTGCTGTTGTATGGGATGGCTCCAGCACTTCAGTGAACAAGCTAGTGTTAATGTGCAAATCTGTGAAAGGCATCATTAATGCTGAAAAATATCTATGCAGGTTTTGGAGCAGCATGTTATCATACAGATTGTCTTTTCATAGATGGTCTTGACAACTTCAGTAAGACAGTGTCAAACCATATGCTGCACATATGTGGGTCTGTAATAGAAGTGTTCAGGTGATAGACTGAATCAGCACAGTTCATGATTTATTTCTTTGGTCATGCAAAGCCCCAAATCTGCTGTCTGTCTATTAAACGCCACCACACACTCACTTCGTTGTTGGCCTGATAATCATACTAAGTTGTTTAGAGTCTCATTCCTGTGGGAATGTATTCTGAAGCCTCTCCTTACAGCCATGCACATATACAAACACAAGCTATCTTCCCTTTCCTTTAGCTCTCATATGGTCTCACTTTGGGCTTTTTGAGGTTTGAGTTTTCTGGGGACACAACAGGGCTTCTGGTCCAAATGAGAGTAGGAAGGAAGGCTTTTCTGTTGACCGGCCCAAAACACATTTAGAAATTAATTTGGATTGTGAGAACTCCCTCTATTGTCAGGTCTTTAATATTGGCAGCACTCTCTGCTTGACGAGCCAAAAAGGAGGCTGAAGGATTAAGAATGCCAGTTATCGCAAAATGAGTGACAGGTGAGATTATGAGGATGTTTGCTTTTCTGGCACAAAAGCTTAATAAAGTACAAAAATGAGGAATGCAAGTTTGTGAAAAGGTATAGGGATAAAAAATCATGTGTTAAAGGATTCTTTTTGAGAAGATGTGAAATTAATGTAAAAAAGACAGTTGGCACTGTTTTTGAGGAGTTGCCATCAAAAGGTACATTTTTGTCTGTGAGTTGCACAATGTAGGCGCTGGAGGCATAAAACTGAAGAGGTACAGTATGTGGAATTCCCCTAATTCTGCTGCAAGGATCTGGAAATCCAACAAACAAACAGACACAATAAATGCTTTATTTCTATTGAGTTCACTATAAACATGGGCTTTAAAGAAATAGCCTCTCCTTGTGGGTTTTTTTTTCTTTCCACTTGTTGATCTTAAGGGAAGACGACATACACTGACTCCTTCCATATCATCTACTGAGAGAAAGCACAGCTAATAACAACTAGGAGTGAGGTAGATTATAGGTTTTTTGATGGGTTCATAATCACTGAGCAGTTTAAAGAACTTGTTCACATCTGAACATATTCTGAACAGGAGTTAGCAATCAGCAGGACCGAAGCAGCAATTTTGGCTATTAAGACCACACATAAGGGGTCTGTGGGGAGTTACAGGGTTCACAAGGTCTTTAAAGTCCCATCAGCATTATGTGCATTGCAAGTACACACAGACACCAAGAAAAAAAACCAGGATCAAACGAGAATGGAGTGTGCACAAACATGCTCGTGAGCTTCTTGATAAAAAGTCAGTATGATCCGGATCTCTTATGAAGTGAGCTTGGATTAGTTTAAGTGGATGAGCAATCACAAATTGCAGGGAGCACTGGTTAGCTGGGTGTAGTTTGGGTTATGTGGGTGGGGGGGGTTGTGGCACCGTAACCAGGGAAAGTCTGAGGTAATTACTTAAGTCTCCACATTTAGTCTCCGTCTTAAAAAAAAATGGTTTTAACATGCCATAAACCTCTCCTGACACTTAAGGCCTTTGACATATCTGGACATGCACTGACACAAATATGGCATTTTCCACATAGTCCATCATTGCTCCGACTATCTGCGGGCAGAGCCTCCTTTTAAATCAGTCATCTGATATTTCCACCCTCTGAAGACAGTGTTTGATAAATGTTTCCTGGCTTCTGTCACACTTTTATCTCAGGCTCCATTTGATCATTTTAACCACAGCCTCAGACACTAAGATTGAGACAGAAAACTCAAAGTTGAATAGGATATTTGTGGGACGTGATGAGCACAGCAACGTTTCTTTAGGGTTAACTGCACCCAGCTGAGGTTTTTATACCCCCTCCCAATAGTCTCATGTCAGGCATGTGGGCAGACAATCAGTCAGTCTTATTCTCCTCTTTTAAACCTTTGCTCTTATCCCTCACTCTGTCCAGCATCCCTGAAACAAGGACCCCCTCTCCCTGATGTATGTGAACAATAGCACGGCCACACATCTCAAGTATTCCTTTGAAGCTTTGAGACAAAACTGTGCTGCTGTCTGCAGGGTCCTCTCTCCCTAAAAGTGATCAGAGTGCAGATAGTAAGTGATGTTTGCAAACACATGCATCTTCAAAACCTGCCTGTGT
This sequence comes from Atherinosoma microstoma, assembly GCA_037177055.1. Classification (NCBI taxonomy): domain Eukaryota; kingdom Metazoa; phylum Chordata; class Actinopteri; order Atheriniformes; family Atherinidae; genus Atherinosoma; species Atherinosoma microstoma. The sequence continues at coordinate 12,019,378 of JBBBVU010000022.1, read as the reverse complement.
TATTAAAGCTGGTGGCACAAAGAAACAGGAAGGTGATCATGTGATAAAGATGACAATAAAGTGGCAGAATCCATAGAGATTTCTCAAATTGTTTATTTTCTCACTAGCAGCCCTCATACTTTCACAGGAGGGGCTTTTTAATCTGTTGTGTGAGTTTGTATTCTGCATCATCTCATGCATGTTTAAACTGTTGATGCATTGTTGAAAGAGCCAGTAAGAGGAAAGGTTCCGTTTCCTTTTATAATTTTAAATTTGAGCTTTACTTATTTCTCTTATTTTACTTAACATAATATCAATATATACATGAATATAAACGCAAAGAAAAAAGAAACCAAAACAACAAATTCCCAAACAGGATAACACAGCATACAGCAAATTTGGAGAAGTTAGAAAAAAAAAACATACACACACACTCACACAAAAGAAAATATCTCTCAAAACACAATAATAATAATTTAAAAAAAAAGGATACAAACAAAAAAAATTTGAATCCACAACGAAAATATTTATTATATATAATTTTCAAATATATGAGAAATGTTATATATGTATATATATATATATATATATATATATATATATATGTATATATGACAGCATACATACAGTATGCTGTATGAAACTGCAGAATACTTTGTGAAATGTTTTTTATTTTGTTTTTATTGTGTTCTGAACTTCTTCTGTAAATATGACCCATGATTATATTCACTTCATGCACTCTCACCACACAAAATCTGTTTATATTTTCAGCAAACTACATATCAGTTTATGTTGCGGTTCGCTGCTTGGCCTTTTACAGCTGACAAGCAAGAACATTCTTAAAAGAGCCTCATCTCTTCTAAAAACACCCATTGTCTTGACTCTTGACAGAGTTACAACAATGCTAAAGCTGGACAGTCTAAAGTTTCCAGAATGTTCTTTTGATGCACAGTAGAAATCGCATTCCAGTGTCCTGTATAAAAACTTTGTTTATTCATTCAGTCGTTACACAAAGGGAGCCAGACGTTTGGCCACCATATGCAGACCATGTCTGCAACATGTGGAGGGCAGCCCTTCCATGTATGGATGGAGACATCTAATATATGCGGCTGGCTCACATACCGCAGATATTAGTCTCTGATGAAAGGATATTTCTGTATTTTTGTTATAGTCACGCATTAAGGAGCTCTATTCCTCTTACAAAATGATCACAGCTTCTGCGGTGAGTGAAGCGCTGCACAGCAGATGTTTCTTGGGAATACCACCTTGATGAACTTGGATATAATGGGATGGCGTGTGGCCGTGCAATGAGACACTATTTTTTGTGGGCAAAAACAGAAGCAGGTGCAGTTCCTGTAAACATCCAAATCTAAGCAACAGACTCATATATGTTTCAATTAAAACAAGATGTCCTGTGCATGAGTCAGTGGTACACACATGTTTAGTTAAACCTCAAGGCTTTGCCTGTGGGACCACGCAGGACTTTGGAGTAGCAGTGGTTTAACGTAATTAAGGATCCCATTTGCTTACGAGCAGGATGAGCCCCAGAGGTCAGAGGAGGAGCGATTCTATCAGTGGATTACCACTTCCTTCTTCATGTTTGCTTCCTCTTGGCCATACAGCTGTGCTCAGATGCCAGCCAGAAAAACTGCTTTTGCAGACACCAAATGCTAATTACAACCCTGTGTTTTGAGCAACTTCCTCTTCCTCTCTCTTCATCCCTCATTCTCACATCTGGTTTATCTTTTTTTTTTAAGTCTCCGACTGTTGTTGAGGATGTCAGTCTTCCACTTTCAAACTCTCTCTTTCCCACTACCACAGTCGCCGCAGAGGAAAGTTTGGTCTGCATTCCAACTGGCATCATTATACAGAATACATTCTAGCTAAGATTTCTAATCAGACACATGGAAGTTATCACTTAATTAATAGATGACTTGAGGTGAGGTCAGAGGCAATATTAGAGATAGACAGTTTGAGGGATTTGACTGTATGAGTCTATGCTTGATAAAAAAAAAAATCAAAACACAAGAAGCTAGAGGCTTTCATGACAGCATATTTCTGATCATACCTCACAGACAAACTAGTCACATCGCACATCAAATGTGCAAAATGGTATATCCTTTAAATGCTTAAGCATTGCTCTCTATGAATGTTTGCACTTCCTTTCTTAATCCTTTGGCTGACACCAACGCTTTCATCTCCCCCTCTGATCTTCCAGCCTTTGAAACGAACAGCTCCACACCTGCTCATCTCAGACACTCAAACAGCATGAAAGCTGCTGAGCGTGCCCCCACATCCTCCCTTTGTTTAAAATTCCACCACTCCATCGACCAAGAGGCACTGCTTATTGAGATGTATAGAAAAGCTGTACTGCGAGGAAAAACACAAGATTTCCTTGCAACATGGACTGAAGTGAGTTTAGCTTAGCAGTTTTCCACAAAAGCTCCCATCTTGAAACGGGACATAAAAACAGCACCACACAGTGGAGATATGCTGTCCATGAGTGTGCTCTCTCATCATTAGAAATAATATTTCTAATAATAAAAGATAAATCATAAAATATAAAGGGAAAGGTAAATAAACAGCCATACCCATGTACAGTCTAACCTAAATCTAATTATATTTTATATAATATAATTATATAAATAATAATAATAATAATAATAATTATATAAATAATATAATTATAATTATATTCTAATATTTTTTGTGTTGAGTGATTTTTTAACCTGTTATAAACATGGATTTCTTGGAAGCGGTCTCAAGCTAATTCAGTTGAAAAGGAAGAAGTAAACTCAATTCTTTTTTATTTATAAAGCACTTTTCATGCAGAAGCAACACAAAGTGCTTTACATGGTAAAAACTTTTTTTTAAAAATAATTTAAAACCTTCGTACAACAGTATGTAACAGAAATTTAAAACATCACCTCATTATCTCTTTCACACAAAATTATAAATGCGAACTCACACACACACAAATACACAGAGCACATGTACACTCATATGGATAATGCTTTTATGTACTTGGCTACAAAAATTGTGAATTATATGAATGCATGCAGCTCTAATGGAGATGTTTTATTCTGTGTTTCCTCAAACTAAGGATACTTTCATTTATACATTTTGACATGGTGCAATAAAGAGAAACAATCTATCTAAATCAGTGCTAATTGTGACCATGTTCTCCTACTTGCCCTCCTACTGTACTTGCACACAGTTATTCAATGTTCTTAGCTGACTGGCTGTTCTACACATGCTGGAGAACTCACCATCATGGTGTTGATATGAAGCTAGGATTGCACAATGTCTACCTCAGTGCTCTTTGTGCCTCTTGAGGCTGCAGATGGTTATTTTTTTTCCCCCTTAAGTCTGATTGTAGGTTTGGAACTGTTGTGGTGCTGCTGAATGAATTTGGAGTGAAGCAGATGCCTCTGAGGATACTGCATGATAGATATATAGAAACCTTTTAAGTGCCAGAAACTTTATAAAAGTGCTGCATACTTTTACAGTGCACTGTATCATATTAGCATGTCAAATTCTAGAATAAAACATTAAAGGGACAGTGTATAAGAATTACTTTAAATGCCAAGCACTGTTGTGAATGGATGGTGGCCATCAGTGGCCAACATTTTTCCAAACATAAAAATCTTTTCATCTGAGAGTGGATCCCGTGGCCTCAGTTGCATGACTTCATTACAGATAACTACTTAAAAATTGTGTACATCCTTCTTCTGTGTTCCTTATAAGGCATAGCTTATCCCAAACGGTGCTCCAGCATCTATCAAGTAAAACTGATACTGCAGTGTTAAAGCTCGGAGGCCTCTCACTTTATACCGAGTTGTTTGTCCATTCAATGGTGGCACAAATATGGCAGCTGCCATGTATATGGACCCACTGCAAATACTTGATAAAATGGCTCATTCTTAGAGAATAAAAACAGAAGTTATTTTGGTAAAGCGATTTGATACCAATAGGAACATAATTTTTTTATAACATTACATTTTTCAATGATTGACCTTTGATTTTGTTACACACTGCACCTTTAAGGTAAGAAAAAGGCACAAAAGTGAAACATGTTCTTGTTACAAGCTGCTCACACTCACTCTTCTCCTTATATCTATCCGCACAATTTACAAATGATACAACTAAAAATAGTCAAGCATCATTGTGGGACAGAATGAACTTTCTTTCATAAAGGATGCTCCAGTGTTTCCTTTACTAAAGGATATAGTAAAGGCAGCACTGAAGCTCCTTTTCTTAGAATTTAAAGGGTTCAAATAGGTATTATCAAGGTGGCTGCTTAGATACTTAGGTCATTTCACTTAGTTAAGAACCTTCCTTAGCCCCCCCCCCCAAAAAAAAAGAACAGACAAGCAAACAGACCCAAATGAAGTACAATGGAGCACACTCACAAGAACATTTTCACCAGAAACTGGTTCATATAAACTGAATGGCCATTCATCAACTTCTAACTCTGTGCAGCAGACACAAGTAAAAGGTCAAAGCATTTAATAGTTTGCCATGTCTTTATACTCTTGGCTTTAAAATTCTGATGAGTTCTTTCTTCATGCTGTCCTCCATGACCACCATCCATCAGTGCCTAGGAGATCCATAAGGCTTTGTCCCAGAGCACTTCATCCACTGTGGACACCCTAAGCAGCATGAAATGGTTTTCTCTTTCAAAGCTCACTTTTCTGTCCCTTTAACCTATTCTGTAGAGAGACAAGAGGTCAAAACATTGCATCATGGGTGATTTACTTCTGGGCTGAACATTTTTTTTTTTTTTTAAAGGATAGACTTACTTTTAGGTATAAACGTCAGTGAGCTGCTGAAAATTCAGAAGCGTGAGAGTCCCTCTTTTGGTCCATCATATAAAAATTCATGACCCAGTCCATTGCCACACTTTCCACAGCAAACCTGAGGATTTTAAATCAATCGGTCTCAAAAGAAAATAAATTCTTAACAGGTGCAGTCTTACAAACTTATTTAGTAACATTATTGCAGAAGTAGTCTACCTTTAGAGGTCCCCATGCCTCAGGGTGTTTAGAGACACTGTCCTCACGAACTGTCTCTGAGAAGGCGGGCCACGGAGAAGAGTGCTCAAACTTTGAGGTGCTGGAAAATAACTCATGGCCACATTCAGAACACACATATATACCTGAGAACACAAACAGCCATGTGGAGTTGTAGTTTCTCAAGTGTTTCAACCTTACAGTGAGGAAAATAAGTATTTGAACAACCTGCCATTTTGCAAGTTCTCCAACTTAGAAATTATGGAGAGGTCTGAAATTTTCATCGTAGGTGCATTTCCATTGGGAGAGACGGAATCTAAAAAAAAACTAATCCAGAAATCACATTGTCTGATTTTTAAATATTTTATTTGTATGTTATTGCTGCAAATTAGTATTTGAACACCTGCCGATCAGCAAGAATGCTGGCCCTCAAAGACCTGTTAGTCCACCTTTAAAAAGTCCAACTCCACTCCACTTAATTAGTAGCACCTGTTTGAGGTCGTTAGCTGCATAAAGACACCTGTCCACCCCACAATCAGTCAGTATTGCAAGATTTTAGGCAACAACCTCCTTCCTTCAGTCAGAACATTGAAGATGGGTTGTAGCTGGATCTTCCAACATGACAATGACCTGAAGCACACAGCCAGGATAACCAAAGAGTAGCTCTGTAAGAAGCATATCAAGGTTCTGGAGTGGAGCTGAAACTGTTGCTTAGCGACAGACCCGAAACCTGGCAGATCTAGAGAAGATCTGTGTGGAGGAGTGGGTCAACCTGCTGCAGTGTGCAAACCTGGTGAAGAACTAAAGGAAACATTTGACCTCTGTAATTGTAAACAAAGGCTTCTGTACCAAATATTAACATTGTTTTTCTTGGGTGTTCAAATACTTATTTGCAACAATAACGTACAAATAAAATATTTAAAAATCAGACAATGTGATTTCCGGATGTTTTTTTAGATTCCGCCTCTCACAGTGGATATACACCTACAAATAAACTTTCAGACCTCTCCTTAATTTCTAAGTGGGAGAACTTGCAAAATCACAGGGTGTTCCAATACTTATTTTCCTCACTGTACATGCAGCTATGTGCTATTCTGACACTTACAGGCTGGAAGTGATTTTTATAAACTTCTCCACCAGAAAAAGAGCAATAGGACATTTCATCCATGGCAGATGTCTCCATTCCTTTAAGCCAAAACTAGATTCACTATAACAAGTTTTAGAAATGTTTGTGTACAAAGAGACCCAGCTTGAACTGGAAAAAGCTGGCAGGCCTAGATCAAGTGTCAACAGCTCTTGTGTAACGCCTGATCTAGTTGTCACTGCCTCCACCTAGTGGTAGGAGCTGTGTAACAAACATGGTTTTATTTACATTATACAATCATTTAAATGCCAGGTAAAAATTTCTATTTGCAAATATGTTCAACAAAAAGAGCTTAATAGCTTAAAACTGAAATTTTTTTTTTTATTACATTCGTTTAAAAATCAAAACAATTCTGAAAAGTCTTAATGGATGTCTTAATCATCACATATCTGAGTTCATACAAGATGGAACTGGAACTATTAGTATATTGTAAGAAACAGATTGCAATCATCAGCTTTTCAACAATACATAGATCACAGTTGGTATTAACTTAAAATTCATTTGAATTTTTTACATACCGATTTCTGTGCTATACATTAGCTTTTAAAAACTTGTGTATGGCTTCAGCATGTTTTCATTTGATCAAAAATAGTATGAATAGTCATAAATTTCAACATTTAGCACATCAAATACTCCAGGCCATATTCTGTTAAAGAAATAAAAAAGTTATGTCTATAAACAGTTCACCTAGTCTCTCCGTAAGAAATGGCTTATAAATCCTGACATGTCTGAGTGTTTAAGGAGATAATCTCACATATCGTTCAGTATGACTCAAAGTAAAACTGACGAGACATTAGTGATGTGATTCTTGAGTTAAAATTATTTGCTGGTTCTGCTATGATTGCATAATAAAAGGTATTGCCACCATTCCTCCATCCTTGCTGTCTGGTGAGGTCACTATTCATCAGAGCCCTGATGGTCCCGGACCGGGCTTTATTCCAGGACACTTCATTCACTGTCCACACCTTCAGCTGCACAGAGAAACTTCTAATGCTGCCACACTTCCTTTTGACAGCTCACCTTACTGCCCATCAACCTTATCTGTGAAAAGAAGGAGGTTTGTTTTATATGAAATGAGTCATTCAAAACTATACTTGAATGTCAAGAAGTAAAACTTGGAGAAAACTTGGGGGGGAAATAAAACTGAACTGAACAATGCACTGCTACAATCAAGGTGTTAGTGCTCGGTGGGTAAATTATATCTGTGAATTCCCAGGACTAATGTGGTTTAAAACAGTCTCACGGGTAGGAGGGGCAACTTTGTAATGCAATGTACCTTTAGGGATGAACTTCAGTGAGCTGCTGAATATTCAGAAGCGAGACAGCCCTTTGGCTGGACCATCATTCACAAACTCATGGCCCAGTCCATTTCCACAATTCCCACAGCGGACCTGGAACAAAGAACCATACATCAACCTCTGAAAACAAGCCTCTTACAGTGTAACTGGTCAATAATTCACATGAGTAGATATGAACTCCTTTCAACCATTTATATAAACTGTACAGGCGTATAAGTGTTGCAGGTGGAAAACAGAATATAGCGTGCTGCTGCTAAACTTCCTTTCATAATTCACAAAACAAAACATAAAACCCCCACTTAAATTCCTGAAGGTACCTTGTATGCCCCAGGCCTCTCCTCATGTTTAGACACACTGTTTTCATGGATGGTCTCTGTGAAGGCTGGCCAGGGAGATGAGTGTTCATACTTGGAGCGGCTGGAGAACAGCTGGTGATCACACTTAGAGCATGCATAAATCCCTAAGAGGGAAAGGATGAAAGACAGATGTAAACAAAACAACTATTTTTATAAAACTCTTACTCTTACTCTTAAAACAATAATAATCATGTCATGTAAATAATTAATATCATATTTACTTAATCAGTGGTCTTCTTTATATTGAAAGATTTTTTTTCATTCAATTTTGAATTAATCATTTTCATAGCAATGTTACAGATTAAACTGTTAAGTGTGATTTTTTTTACTTATCTTTTATCTTTTAATTATTATACATTTGTCTTACTCCTCCATTGTAAAGCCAAATCCAGTTTGGTAACAAATGTTGTGTAACCTGAACACTGGTTACAAAAGTTTAACTCCGTCAATGTAAATGATAGTTTTCTGTGACAACGTTACAACGTCAAGTGTCCCTTATGCTTCTTTATTATTTTCTTTCTTTCTTTTTAACCAGTGATAGCAGCGTACATTTCAACACACTTTGAAGAAAGTATTTCGTTTTTACATTGGATAACTTAGCAAACAGTGGCTAGCTCTAACTTCGGCCAAACAACCATATTGCAGAATTACCTCTCTTTTTTTTTTAAACAACAGTACAAAAAACATAAAAATCGTGGGTTACCTGGTTTGAAATGTTCTTTAAAGACCTCCCCACCAAAAAAAGAGCAAAACGACATTGCTTTCGGTGTTACGTGTTAAATCTTAAATGTTTTTAAAGCCGAGCAGAAACAAACCGACATAAGTAAACTACGTACTTCCGGTTTGAACCGAACTTTCAAAAGAAAGTCCTAAAACTTCAGAGCATGTTACACTTAGTGACGTAATTAATAATAACCAAATTAATTCAAATATAAAATGCAATTAAATGTATGCACTGATTAAGTTAAGGTACTCGGGTAAAATTGACCTCTCTCTCTCTCTCTCTCTCTCTCTCTCTCTCTCTCTCTCTCTCTCTCTCTCTCCCCCCCCCCACAAACAGAAAAACATAGAAAACATTTTTCTTATAAACTA
>JBBBVU010000022.1:11983341-12004646 GCA_037177055.1 Atherinosoma microstoma | reverse complement strand
CAGCACGTCTTCTTTATAGTCGAGTTAAATACTTCTAAAAGTAATAAACTTCCCAGTCTTTTCTCTTGTGTCTAACCTCACCTGGAAATTAGATTGTCATTCATTTTAAGGAGCAAATTTGTGACTGAAGAACTGAATTCTTGAACAAATTGGGAAGACTTAAAAAAGAAACAGTCCACATTGCAGATGAGAATAAACTATTTCTAAAAGAAGACTGTTGTTGCATCATAACATCTTTCAGGGTCTTTAAATGATGAGTAATGTGTTAAATAGACTCAAACAGCTTAATGGATCATAGCTAATGGACTGGATTATTGTATTTAATTGTGCTGCTCCTTTTCCAGAAGCAAAACACGCATTTACTCTTACCCATGTTAGACTCACTGTGTGAACTGACATAAAACACAGCTCCCTGTAGGACTGTAGAGGAACAATTAAAGACAAAGAAGACAGTTAAGAGAGGATTAGCAAAAATAGTTGACAAAATCAGAAAGATTTTCAAGTGGAAGAGAAAAAAAGATTTATCTGGGCTGCTTTGCTAGCCAAATACTAATTTATTTTCTCATTTCTGATTGCATTTCCAGGATCTGACAAGGCGGATTACACAATACCAGAGAATTTTGCACCAAGTTTGAAACGCTGTCTGCCGACGCCATGCTTATATTAGCAGGCTGCAACTTCATTTGTTTAACCGGCTTCTAACACTAGTTCCTGGTTTGCTGTCATCATGGAGGAGAGCAAGCTCATTTTCAGCCTGGACCACCATGACGAGGGTCCATCTGTGGCATTTACTAAAGAGAAATCCCAAACTGAGGAGTGTCAGCCTGACCTCAGTCTAGGGATTAATCTGGACCTGAATCTGAGACACCATTCCCAGCCCTTCTTCCTGCCTCACTCCCCCTCATCCCCGGGCTCTTTATCTGACATGTCAGCATCATCAGCAGGCTTGCTTGTCACCAGCGGCCTGGTCAAATCCTCCTCCACAGACTTGGAGCCAAGGGAGAGTAGCACACTCAGAGGCAAACCTCTCCTCAGCTTGGTAAAGTCCTTCAGCACGGAGATATCCCGCCGGGTTGAGCCTGAAGTCAATCTCTCCAAGTCGGACTCCAAGCTGCATTTGCATCCCTGGAAGCAGATAACACATCCAAAGATCCAGGAGTCCAGACCTGAATCAGAAGGACAGAAAGTTGGTGATGATTTGGTATCACCTCTATCCACAAGTAACATGTCTCCAACTGAACCCCGGGGCAGCTCACTTATTGCTGAGCTGGAGGACACAAGGAGAAAGTTCTCAGAGGCCATGCAGGATCCAATGAGCATGCTGAGTAAGATCATGGGGGATGAGAGCTCTGGAAGCCCCAAGCAAGGGAGGGTGCCAGGCGTTGGAGACTCACCAGCCTCCCAAAACAACTGTGGAAGAGTTGGGAGCAGTGAAGATTCAGACCTTAGGTGCAGAAGGAGAACGGAGAGTGAACACAGAGGTGTGTGTGATACTCCTCTCAGAAGACTCAAAAAGGACTCGTCCGCAAAATCCCCCTCCTCTCCAGAACACCATACCCACAGCAGAGACAGTAAATTGGAAATCTGCACCTACGGGGATGTGATTCAGGTGGTGGAGCTCCAAAATGGATCTAGAGAGACACGTCAAAGAACTTACCCCCAGCCTAGAGTCTCAGTAACAAGTTCATCGTTGCCATTTCATTGGCTCTTCCCTGTGGGCCTTCTTGCTTATGGGTTCTTCTTGCTGCCCCTACCTCCGTATGTCACAGGTCTGTCTGTGGGGGTTGCATGTGGCTTCATGTTGGGCTTGGTGATGGTGTTCACGTTTGCCCCGCAACAAACCGGTGCCAGAAGTAAAAAGAAGTGTCGGAGCAAATCCAGTCCGATGAGCATGGATCCACTGGATGGACAGCTCACAGATTCAGAAACCTTAGAGGTAACGACTGAGTAAAAATCTAAATATTGAAAGAGGGGAAGGAAAATGTAAATGCTGACAGTGATGTGTTTATTTTTGATTGTAATATCATATACATCCCTTTATCTATCTGTCTGTGTGCTGTTTTCCTACAGTAATGTGAACGCACCATAGTGTTCCTTTGCTAAAATATTTAAAATGACTTAGATTAAACTTAATAATTGATATTAGTTCGCATTCTGATACAAGCCACTCCAGCAGTGCATGTTGGACTATTTCTATATGGCTAAATAACTACGAAACTAAGATAATACCATGATGATGGTGGACATTATTCTCTTAAAACATCCAAATGTTGGGATTGTTGCTGACATTAGCATTAACGTCATGCACAGCCTTCTCAGAGCCATTAGCACAGCTGCGCTCTGTCTCGCTCTACATGCAGGCAAGCCTCTGCAGCTTCTTTCACGTAGTTTCTCTTTCCCTATTAATGATTTGGCTACATGGAAATGAGCTTCCCCCTTCAGCGTTTGCTTTGCAGGATGACAGATCTAAACAACAACAGCAGCCATGTGAGGCGCTGAATAGTAACATAAAAGCAGACCTATCAGCAGATCTCAATAGATTCATTTTGAGGAAACTGCTGCATAAAAACTTCCATCTGGCACAGCAGGCTTAGCTGTATAGAGTGTCATTTTGTTAATAACTTTTTCAAAGCAGTTCTAGACAGCTCTGCTGAGTGAGTCGGTCTGGCTGTCACAATAAATGCTGATATCTAGATAGACATGATGAAATTTAGGAGGATGGAGGAACTACTAACAGTGGGCTGGGAGCTTTTTAGACACAGCTACTGTTAAACGAGACAGTTGCGTTCTGCTGTGACTCAGGTTTCCTCTCCTGCTGAGCTGTATTGTCACAATTTGCACCACTCGCTTAGATATTAACACCTACAACAGCCTCACCTTTGCTTGTCAGTGCAGATCAATTCAAACAGGAAAATTATGCAGTGGTGATAATTAGATAACTCTATAATTCTGGGTTAAACAGCCCCTTTTTTTCCCTTTTTTTTTCAGGGGTGGATGAATGAAACACACAGCTATGACCCAGAGACTTACCCCCCCTCTGTCACACATTCTGTCTATGTGACTCTGGATGGCAGCCGGCTGCGCCTGGCATACCCACGTGCCAACATCCCCCGGTGGGCAGCTTTTGATGAGATGCTCAATGAGGCCGTGTTTTTGCATTCCCACACATACCAGCTGGCTAATAGTAAGGTCAGTGTGCTCCGGAAAAAGAAATAATAGTCTTATTTGTTACTCCTAAAGGAATAACATCTCTCAGAAGGGAGTAAAAGAGAAAACCAAGGTGACCTCTCACCTGAGCTCTTCTCTCATCTCTCTGCACCCACTTTGTCATCTAACACGGAGGGGACAGACCTGAAGGACTGAGTGATGATGCACCGAATAAACTTGACCCCTTTATTCACCTGTTTATACACCGAGGAGGGCTCCTGTGCCTTTACAAATGATGACAGAATTAAACTAACACAGTCTGATCAAGACAGCCGCCTGCTAGTATCTCTTTTCAGCATGCTGTAGAATGTAAACAGAAATGTTTTTTTTTATTAAATTTGTTATTCCTCAATGCAACCTCTTTCTCCTAGGTCTCCATCTTCTAACTTACCTTGCTTTTAATCCATTTTTTAAAATGTTTTTTATTGTGGTTTTAGTTATTTGTTTATGCTTTTTTACTACTTTTAAATGCTTCCGTTGCACTATCTGTAATTCTTTTAATGTTTTGTGTAAAGCTCTTTGAATTGTCTTGAACAGGAAATGTGCTCTACAAATAAACTTGCCTTGCCTTGCCTTGCCTAGGTGACCCTGGTGCCTCCGGGTTTGGCTCGTAAGAGAGTGTGGAACAAGAAGTACCCCATCTGCATCACTCTGGCGGAGGGGGAGGTGGGAGAGGAGAGCCTGCTCGAAGGGCAGGGGGAGGAAGAGACGGCAGAGAAACGCACGGTCCAGAGTCCCCAGTTTCCTGTAACCCTCTACCTGTTTGGTCGAACAGGTAGAGAGAAGGAGGAATGGTTCCAGCACTTTCTTTCGGCCTCCAGGGCTGGAGTCGAGAGCAGCAAGAGCGCTGAGGAGAACATAGGTAAGAAGATGCCCTGGCTCAAGGGTTTTCAGCTGGTTAAAAACATTACTTTCTTGTGTTTTACATGCATCCATGGGAAACATGGGAAGTCATCATTCCCCTGGTTCTCAGAAACAGAAAGTGTTGGAGAGGCTGTTAAGGAAAGCACAGAGGAGCTGCCTGACTTGCCCTCTAAAACAAGGACGCTGCTGGACTACAACACCTACATGACCCACCTGATTGGCTCAGAAAGATGCAGTCGAACACCCAGCCCCTGTCACAGTGACAAGGGAAGCCCCTCAATTTGCAAAAAGGTCAGTGAAAAAAGATTTTAGTTTTTAAATCACTGGAATTTTTAACTCTTCATCACTGTTGAGTACCCCTTCCCATCATGGACATACAGTACATATATTTCTGTCTGTATGCCCCATCATGTTTCTTCTCTACACAACACCTTCTTACAGAGCTGTTCAGTATCAGCCACTGTATCATTATTTCATTGTGTTCAGGTTAGCCATATCTAGAATGCTGACTCAGCAAAACATGGCTTGTGCATCTGTAGCTTAACAGGCTGAGCTGCTGATTCTGGTGTGGGTAACTTGGGATTGGCACCCCACGTGGAGACAGTCTGTCTCATGTTTTGTCCAGGAAGTGCAGCATCAGCGTGGTTCTCAGTCCTATCAGGTCATATTATCTGCTTGTGCAATCACATATGCCTCCCAATGATGTTTCCTCCTTTTTTGTTATTCCCTGCAGATTCACGGTGAAGAACATGGTTCTGGAGGTGACGGTGAAGGTGACCCTGGAGCAGTAGCTGAATCAGGGGGATGCTCTACAGAGAGCCAGCCCACATGGTTAAACTCCCTGGTGGGCAGAATTTTCTGGGACTTTCTCAGAGAGAAATACTGGTCCGATCAGGTGGCTCACAAGATCCAGAAGAAACTCAGTAAGATCAAGGTGAGAGTGAATGAGAGTGTGCATGGATTAGGTGTTTTTGAGATTAATAACCAGTTAAGAACAAAGTTATTTTCAGGGATTTCAAGGACTAACAGCAGTGTGATAACAATGACTAAGGGCGTGGTTCTTTAAAAGTTGGAAGCTTTGAGTAAATAGCAGGACTGAGTTCTACAAACTGTGTCTGAAGGAAACAACATGAACACCAGCACTAGGTGGGAGACAGTAAATGAATGCTAATGGCACTGCAGTATCCCATTACTCATATTCTGTCCTTTTATTTGACACACACCATCTTTTTTTACCCTCCCTCACACTCCCTCATGCACTGCAGGCATACCTTCCTACTCATTTGTTTGAGGTAATTAGCTACCTCCGGGGGCCTCTTTTCCACATCAACCTCCATGTTTGCTTATGTAATTCTCTGATTGTGTTATAGTTGCCATACTTCATGAATGAGCTGACTCTGGCAGATTTGGACATGGGTACCTGTCTCCCTCAGGCTCTGAGCACATCAAAACCTATGCTGGACCGCAGAGGTACAGTATGACTGCATTGTTTTTTTAATTCAGAAATCCCATTAGAATTTTACTCACTAATGTCTGTTATGATTAAGCACTGCGTCACAACCCTCCAGCTAGTTCAGGTCATGATCTAATTTGTCAGTTTGTTGTGCCCTGTTTTTGAACTTTCCATTGTGTCTCGTACTGAAGCGATTAGCAATCTTCTTAGTTTGGCTTAACCATCAATAACATGCCAAAGCCAGTCACTACTTACCTAAAGCCTCCTCTTCTGGACAAGATCAGGCCTCCAAACTGAACTCAGGATTTAGATCACAACTCATTAAGAAATCTGCTCTACTCCCTGACCCTGCTTTATCTCTTAAGGCTTGTGGCTCGAGCTGGAGGTGATGTACACAGGCTGCCTTCAGATGACCTTGGAGACTAAGATGAACTTGTGTAAGCTGGGTAAAGAGGGAGAGGATAACGCTCACAGCATTCTTGATACCCAGCAAGTCAGGTGAGGCTCATGTTAGAGTCATGTTCCTCATCAGATAAAGAGAGAATGTTGTTGCACATGTTTGCATTTAAAAGGAAACTAATTTGCAGTAATATGAGCAACTGGTCTGTTTTGCAGCTCCAAGCCGAGGCTCTGTATATTGGCGGATAGTGATGAAGAATCATCCAGTGCAGGATCATCAGATGAAGAGGAAGTCCCTCCATCTGAACCACAGGGGTCTTTGGCAGACAAGACCGCTGTAACAGGAGCTGAAGGGTAATTTAACACCTTTACTGGTATTTTCTACTATAGATAAATATACCATAGATCAGAATTGGACAATGTCGGTCCTTGGGGACTACCGTACTGTAGGTTTTACATGTTTCCCTGTTTCAACAAACCTGATTCAATTAATGGGCCCTTATGCAGAACTTGATGACCATTTGATTTGAATCAGATGTGTTGGAGCAGGGAAACATCTCAAACCTGTAGGACAGTGGCCCTCGAGGACCAGAGATGTCCATCCCTGCCATAGATCACTCAGCAGATCATGCACTATCATCTACAGGCACACAGGCGGCAGCACAGGAAGGAAGATCCTGAGATTTGTGGACAAGATAGCGAAATCCAAGTATTTCCAGAAGGCAACAGAAAACGAGTACATCAGGAAGAAGATAGCTGAAGTATCCAACATGCCCCTGATGCTCAGTGTTGAGGTCCTGGAGCTCTCTGGAACTCTGGCCATCAACATCCCTCCTCCACCTACTGATAGGATATGGTACTTACACTCCTTGCTTTGGCGTTTAATGTGAAGCCATTTCTACTCGGTTATTCACTACAAGCTCCACATTTAGTTTTCTTCCAGCATCTTCTTCACTAATTGGTGTTGTGTCTCAGGTACAGTTTCAGGGTGCCTCCCAGGTTAGACCTTCATGTACGTCCCATGCTAGGAGAGAGAGAGGTCACTTTCACTCATGTGACTGAGTGGATTGAGAAAAAACTGCAGTGTGAGTTCCAGGTCAGTCCATCAGTGCAACTGTTCATCTACAAAGCACAGGTGTGATGCTCTCATTGTGACATTACTGTTATAACATGGTTTGTTGTTCATTGTCTTCTTACAGAAAGTGTTAGTAATGCCTAACATGGATGATCTATATCTGCCCCTGATGACATCTGGCCTGGACAATCCATCTGCATCCCACCAGTCATCTGTACATTCTTCTTCCCAACAGTCCTCCATGGAGTCTCAGGACTATATGTCCGAGTAGCCACAGAGGGGATTGAGAAAAGTAGCTGTTGTGCAGCTAGTGCGATGAATCTGATGGACTCTGAGGCTGCTTCCGTTTGGTGGTTGGACAGATGCCTCTTCAAGTCTCTCAGAGCTGGATCATGACCTCAAATATAAAGGAACGGTGCTACGGTGCCCCCTACTGTGAAGTTGATTAACGACAACAGAACTTTCTTGAAGTGCTGAAATACATGAAAAACTGTAGAATTGGATGTATTAAATGCACAAAACAAGGTGTTGATGATGTCCACTCTTTTTAAGAAAATACTAATTGAACAAAGCATCCCCCCTTTCATTCCCACTGTTCAAGCTTGCAAGAAACTGAAAAGAAAAAGATGAGAATCTGATAAGCACATAAGCACATGGTGCATGATGTGTCATGGATTTATCTGTGGAGAATAAACCTGTTTCAGAAATCTGAATATGTGTTACCCATTGCAGGTGAATTCCAAAACAGCACAGCTCAGCTGGATCACAAAGATTGAGCTGCTGTTAGTTTTCCTGAAGATAATTTACAGTGTCCCAACAAGAATCCATTTTTGAGAGTTGTTTTTATTATTTTGGAAGAATGGTGTATGTTCTATCAAGCCTCCTCTGGCAGAGGTTCTGGCATTGTCTTCACGGCATCTTTCTTCAGTGGACCCTGTAGGTAAACCACAGGTCTTTGGTTAGAATAGTTCAGAATTACTACAGACTCTTTATGCCAACACTGGACAAATAGAAACACAGTACCCTACATAGAAAATAATCCCTTTACTCGTTCAAATGTTTCACTTCAGTCACTCTACTTGTTCCTTGGCATTTAGATTTAAGTGTGTATCCAATTTTTTTCACACTCACCATAAATGCTCTCTTCTCCTTGGCAGTTTGGAAGCGCCCATGGCCAAATTTGGAGGTGGTGTCGATGAACTTGAGCTCAATGGTCTCCTTGGCTTTGCGCGATGTGTGCGTGATCAAAGACTGCAGGAAAGGACACACACCTAACATTACCTGCAACTGTGGACTTTACATCACAGGACATTACATATCTTTTAAACTTTACAGTCAGGTGGTATGAATGGTGTACCTGTGGTGTAAGCTGCCTGGGATATTTATCATTCAGAATCTTACTATACCTTTCTGAGGGTGAGGATTCGTTTCTTAGTCCCGACCACACAGCCTTTCAACATGACAAAATCATTATTCACTTCGCCATAGTGGACAAAACCTCCCTACAGGGACACAATCCAGAAAAAAAACCCAAATATGAATACTTCTGAATGATATAGCAGTGCTGTGGAAACCTGGTCTTCAAGGGCTGTAGTCCTGCAAGTTTTAGATGTTTCCCTGCTCCAACACACCTGATTCAAAATGTACGAGTCACTGTGCAGTACTTGATAAACTGTTGGATCCATTTGATTTAAATCGGGTGTGTTAGAGCGGGAAACATCTAAAAACCTACCTGCAACCTCAAGGACCAGGGTTGCCCACCCCTGCTCTATAGCATGGTGTATCCACAACTGGGATCCATTGCTACAGGATTACAAAAAAAGGTCAAACTGCTAAAGCAACAATAAATCCTAATATTATATCATGCATCATCTCATATTGTCACATAAAGATGGGGTTACCATGGGGGTGATGGTTTTTTGGGTGATGTCATAGTTGGTGGAAGCATTGTTCCGGATCACCTTTCCGTCCTGGATGTGAACACCCCTGCCTATACGATAGATCTGAGGACACATGTTAGGCCATGAGGATCTCAGACATAACTTCTAGTAAAATAGAAAACCACAATAACTTATCCAAATAATTCTCAAAAGTATTCCTTCATCGCTCACCTTCTTGTTGATCTCAGTACGATGGTGATAGCCTTTCTGCCCTGCACGAGCTATAGTGTAGCCCACACGGGCAGGATGCCAGGCTCCGATACATGCAACCTTCCTCAGGCCCTTGTGAGTCTTCCTGGGGAGTTTCTTTGCATGCCAGCGGCTTGTCACTCCTATCACCTCGAAGAAAAAAAACAGCTTGAATTCACTGAATTTCATTCCCTTTTTTCTTTTTAACTTTGAATCCGTTTTAGTCCCTTGGGACAAGATTCAGCGTATTTCCGACCTTTGAAGCCATGACCCTTGGTGACACCAATCACATCGATCATTTCATCCTGGTAGAAGACAGCAGATACAGGGACAGCCTTCTCCAGATGCTCTTTTGCCCAGTCCACTTTGTCTGAGATGCTGCCGCCATTCAGCTGCACCTCCATCATGTGAGCCTTTTTCTGCTTTATGGGCAGCAGTCGAATCTGGAAACAAATATGAGAAGACGGATAAAACAGACGAGGGAGGGCAAGGAAACGAGAAGTGAAATGAGTTCTGATGTGCAGAATAATTATGTTGTTTGTCACAGTGATTGAAAAGGGTCCTTCTTTACACCTATTATTATTAGAATAAGTACTCAACATTTAATTATGTATGAACTCTCAGTGATAAAAGTCAGATTTATAAGCATGTCTTGATCCGACCTCTTCTGCACAAAAAAAGCCGAATCTATGCAGCAATGTTAAGAATTGAGCTCTTGGATCAGCAGCCAGATTCTGCTCTTAAAAAATATTTATAACTGCTATTTGAAACTCCCTGCTACTAACCCCCCCACCCCCCTCATGTTGGCTGCTGTGGTCAGAGTTATTGGCAGCCAAGACGTTAAGGATTTGAAGGCTTTTCCTTCTGATCATGTGGCCAGATGGATTACACCACTGCCCTTTTGTTGTTCCTTAACTTGTGGAGCAGACAAGTTAAGGAAATGTGAAGATGAATACCTGTCGTTCATTAGACAAGTCATTGAAATCAGACTGATGTGACACCAAACCACAACAGCTGACCATTCCCTACCTGAGAGTGAATAATAACCCTAATGACTGAACAATATTTCTTCATCATATTGAAATCTTTGTCCAGCTGTTTCTTTCCAGTCTCATCTTGCCACTTCTTACTGTACTTGGTGAAGGCCTTCTTCTTGCTCTTGTACCTGAAACATGGAAAACCCAATATAGAACTAAGAGTAAAGACTTCCCAGGGTGACTTAGCTGTGCATGAAACAGAGCAATGACTGATTAAACGAACCAGTTTTTGTAAAATCTGCGCTTGCACTCGTCGCTGAGATGCTCTGCGAAGATAGTTTTCAGGGACCGCAAGCCACGGACAGTCTGAACATAACCTACAATCCCCACCACGATGACAGGGGGAGTCTCAATGATGGTAACTCCCTCAACTTCCTCTCGCTTTGCCATTTCTGTGAAAGAGACAATATAAATCTGAACTATGCATCGAAAAAGACAGTGGAATATATATGCAAAAGAAAAGGGATAACTGGGGATATAATAACAGAAATGACAAATGCTTCCAGATTTAAATCACGTGTAGAACACAGTGACTGTATCACCACTGTCTGGTAATCACTTTATTCCCTTTAAATGCCATCTTTTGCAGATATGATGTAGGACTTTAAGTTAAATTTGACCCCAAGCTTGCATTGCAACCCTGTAATAACATGTAGTAGTACATACTAAGGCCAGTACGATGCATCTCCCTCAGTGTGTGGGTCATGCCAGCCTTGTATCCCAGGAAGGCAGTGAGATGAACAGGGTGACTGGGGTCATCTTTCGGCCACGTTCGCACCCTCCCCCTTTGCTTCTTGCTACGTTTATGGGGCAAGAACCCCATGTGTCCATGGCGAGGCGCATGAAATTTCCGATGAGACTGAGAAAGGCATAAATCAGAATAAGCACAAACTGAGGACATGCGGGCAACCCGTGGAGTGATACGCAAGTTTAATGCAACAATGTACACAAACATTCAGAGAATATTAGACAAGCATTCTTTACACAGCTGTTTGAACAAAATTTTCTCACATTCTCACATTCTCAAATTCCTCGAATGAGAAGGGTGTTAAGTTGTAATAAAGTCAAACAAATAACTGAAATTCCTGCCAAGAAGTCCCCTAACCTTCAGATCTGTTGCCTTCCTACTCAAGCCACGTGTTTGTACTGTTTCGTTTGATTTATGTTACATTAAACAGGATTCATAAATCAAGGATAAATTATCCATGAAACTACAAAAGAAATATTTCAATGAGAGGTAAGGATTTCCTCAAAAGCAGCAACCATTGGATTCAATGCACATCATCAAATTTGATCAATCCAAATAACTATACACAGTGATAAATCAAATACACACATGCAGGCATGTAGACAACATAAACACACAAAAGGTGAAAGTTGATGTTTCCATTATATCAGAAATAACCAAAAACATGAGCAGGACTTACCATGTCAGCGCAACTGTCCCAGCGAAGGGTAGAAAGAGAGAGGAACCAGGGCTACTGCAAGGGTCATGCATAAGATGATACACAGAGTATGGGCTCTAATTTGGTGTTTGGCCCAGTTGAGGAGACATATTCACTTTCAAACAAGGCAAACTCTGCCAAGTAATGCCAGGAGAAAATAGGAAGAGCGTAAAGTTAAAGGTCTGAGGAAGTGGGGAGGCCCAGCAGACAGGAACCACACAACCAAGAAAGGAGAGAGAGAGAGTATGAAGCTTTCATTGTCATATACCCAATGTTCACATGGACTCAGATAGTCTTTTGATTTAATCTGGAAGGTAAAGATATAGCTCAAATTGGGGTCATCTCATGTTGATGTATTATTACTTTTTGCCCCTGAGATGTCAGTGTGTATTTTGTCATACATTTCATGCTGACTATGTCCTCAATAAAGGTACCAAAAAGAAAATAAAACAATGTGTCACTCCTGCACTTGAGTCATTTTGGAGAAAATGATGATCTAATATTGCCAGACAGTTATTTGCTTCCTATGAAGATGGAGGCCATTTTGAAGAAATATAGCCTACCGGGGGATGCAATATCTTGCATTTGGAATTTTCACACCTGAATTTGATTAGATTTTTTTTTAATATGTACATGGAAAAGCCTTTGGGCTGCTGGAGAGCAGGTGTTCCTGCAGTGGAGTTAAACAACACCCAGGCATTCTCAGTCCTACATTTCAGAAATTTGAAATGCTTCAACTTGTAAGTTACCTTCATAGTCCTCAAAATACACATCATCAATCAATCAAATTACCTTGATTTAAAAAAAGAAAAAGACAAAGACAAACAAACAAAAAAACTGTCAATTATTACACTTTAATAAAATACTACTATAGTACAGTAAAATGAACTATAGTAAAATTATGTTTTCTTCTGTTTATTAAACGTTTCAAAATGAGCACACGAAATATTCCACTGAATAAAGTTACATGCATTTTATTATGTCTATAGGGGTTGTTGTCTAAAGTCTGAAGTCTAAAACTTTATTAAATATCATATAATGTACAGCACATGACAGGGTGCAAAACAAAGATCAGTGCAATTTTCTAGACAATCTAGTTCTATCAAGGCAAAAACTTAAATGAGCACAAAAAACAAATATAAGTTTATTATTATACCTGACAGTTGTTACGTACTGCCTCTCTAGCACCACCTACAGCTTTTAAACGGTATAACAGTTCAACCTGTGACCTTTACTCTTTGAACCTTATGTTTGTAGAATATGGGATTAGCTTTCATTTTATTTCTTTATTAATTAAAGTTGCGTATAATGATGAATTTTTAATAAAACAAAGAGTATCTAAATCAATTTTTCGTGTATTTTCATCTGTTGACCTCTATTTCGCCATGATGTATCTACTACGCATGCGCCACCTCGAAAGGAGATCTGTCGAGGTCGAATTGTAGGATTTCTTCAGTCTAGGTGAAAAACAAGGCAAAATGCCGGCAGATTATGACAAAGGAGCGTATCCAGAGCCACCACGACAGACTCCGGTTGTGGATAAACAAACAGCACTGCCAAATCCAGCTGTGATTCTGTCTAAAGTCTTCTATTACACTGTGGACCTGCCTGTCACCACATTTAGAGGTAACGGATGCTAACCCGGCTAACAGGATAGCTAAAACAAAAACACTCCGGCTAAGGGTGTTGCTTTGACGTACTGATGGCTTAGTAGTAAGCTTTTCTCTTCATAGAAGAGATTGCATAAAAATTAGTTGCAAAGACCTTTTTTGTTTTTGAGTGGGCTCTGCTAGCTTTGTAGCTTCGCGCTGTAATGCTAGCTATGGTTGCACATAGACACAACAAATCACAGCGCATGCTAAATGCCCTTGTTTAGGTTTGTCTGTACTCTGAAAAGGTGTTTTCTTTTCTTCCCTTCTTCCTTTTCTTTATCCAGATACTGTTGACAGCATTCGGTCGAAAAACAAGCTGGTTTACTATCACCAGAGCTTCCGCCGTGTTCCCGACCTGACTGAGTGCCAGGAGGGAGATTACCTCTGCTACTATGAAGCAGAGATGCAGTGGAGGAGAGACTAGTGAGTAAAACACACACAGTTAGGAAAACGTAAAGTTACTCAGACATGCAGCTCCACATTTACTTTAGATAAACAGGTGATTCCTATTTTTTAGGCCGTCAGTGTTTACCAGACAACTGAAAGCAATCGTGAGCTCAGCATTGCAAACTCTAGAAAAAAAACATAAACTGAAATGTCTCAACAGTAAATGAGTGTCATGTTGAAAAGTTGTGAGCAGAGAAAGATCTATCCTACTTGCTTACATCTATCTGGAGTTGTATCTAGAACTTGACAGGAAAGTATATCAGATTCAACTTCTTGGACATGGTTTACTAAAGCAGACACCTGTGAATGAATTTAATCCCCCACAATATAGTATTTTCTTATTTAATATGATGTGACAATACTGTTACTGTATTCATAAGAACCATTAAATTACATTTTGTTTAAAAACCATACAGATATATTCTTTCATACATGTTCCACAGTCATAATGAGGAGATGACTTATAAAAACAATATAAAAAAACAAACAAACATTGATCTTCTCTGTCTTAGTTGACATTGTCCATTGCTGTGGAATAAGTGTCCTCCTGCATTAGTCACTAATAATAGTTGAGGCTCTGTTGATTATCTTTTTCAAGGAATGGGTGAAGAGACTGTATGTTGGTACAAAACCAATCCATAAACAAACTTTTCAGAGACAGCTGGGTAATCAAATTGCATAGAATAGGTGATTTTTCTTTCTTTTTTTAATTCATAATTTTCTAAATTTGTACAAGACAACAATATGCACAAGTCCAGACTGACAAATACAACGGACATTGACATATTCACAACACCACCACATAGAAAGGAGATTATTAGTGCATGCTCATACTTAATTATTCAAATGAACGTGAAAAGGTTCAAAGGAAAGAAAATTTAGAAAAGGGAATAGATGGTTTTTCAAAGAAACCCATTATTAAATCCTTGAGTGCTTCCGTTAGCTCAGTGGCTTTAAGTAGCAGAACTTGGACCCTTTCTTGAGTAAACTATCTCGCTTAAGTCCACTTCTAAGCAAAAAAAAAAAAAAAGTCCATGCACAAATTAATTGTGGTGCAGTGGCCCCTCAGATTGCACTTTAGATCTCCTTTTCAAAGATGGGAGGACCTACTGGAAGGACAAACTTCTCAGCATTAACCCCCCGGAGCAAATCCGAGTGAAAAGAAAATAATAACCTGCTTAGAGTGTAAAGGACACTCAGCTTGTGTGAAAATTCTCAGTTTGATTAGAGATTAACAATAACTATAAAGGAGGAACTCTAAGCACTTGTGAATACCAGACAGTGTTTATTACCAGGCTAATACCATACCATACTTACAGGATGGTGACAGGGCAAGGAGACCGGTCAAAATTTAATGAGAATGACGTACAGTCATTTCCTGGAGGAAAAGCTGCTCCAGTGTGCATAACCTGAGACTGAAGCTAACCCTTCAGTACAATACTGACCCAAGGAAAGGCATCAGGATCCACAGTCATTGCAAAGCCACTTCAGTCTACTCTCATTACATCCAATGAAAGAAGTGACGATCCCCTGCTTACGTAACTTGAAGACAATTTGCAAATTAATTAAATGAAATAGAAAGACATTTTAAAGGCCTGTTCCTACTTTGTCTTGATAGATTTTTGACTGTCAAGTCATTAAATTAAGGTGTCTTACCTCTTCTTAATGGCATTGTTTGGTACACACCCCCTGGAAGATCTATGTGACAAAAATGCAGACTGATGATAAACTGTAGAATTTTCATTTGGAAGTGAATTATTGTCTCTCAGAAATCGTTGCAGGTCACATGTTGTTTTCCCTCTACAGTAAGGTGGATCAGGAGATCGTGAAGGTGATCCAGGAGCGTCTGAGGGCCTGCCAGCAGAGAGAAGGAACCAGCTACATGCAGAACTGTGCCAAGGAAATACAGCAGTTCAACGAGGTGACCAAGAACTTCCAGTCACGCTGTAAGTATTGTTCCGTTAGGAGCTTAGAAATATGTAAAGACCTAATATAATTGGTATTGGTTTATCCAGATATTAATCAAGATTAACAGCACATCATGATGGAGCATTTACTTACCTTTAGACTTTCAATGAGAATATTTTTATTTACTTTTTTGGCTTTATTTTTACTAAATGGGTTTCATTTATGGCCTGCTTCCTTTCAGATGGGGACCTAGGAGCATATGCCAGCGGGAGGAAATGTCTAATGAAGCAAAAAGAACGAATGATGGCAGCTCAGGCCCAGAGTGCTTAAGAAGTTTCATTTCAGTCCTATGTAATAAATGTAAAATAAAGTTTATGTGATGAAATTCTGTTATTTTCTGCTTATTAAACGCTTCAAAATGAGCACACAAAATATTCCACTGAATAAAGTTACATGCATTTTATGATGTCTATAGGGGTTAACTTAAAGTTATTCCAACTGGAAACATGATCAGCTGGCTTGTACTGGCAGGATAAAGATGGTTAGGGTTGAAAAATTCAGCCATTAACATCTCCCTGGTGCTTACTTTAACCTACAATTACTCAGCATTACAAGCCTTTTGTAACTGAGAAAATGTGCAAGTAATTTTACAACTTATGAGCTCACTTAAAAATAACAAACTTGTCAAGTCTTAGGTCATTTGACATTTTTTCATTTGGGGATTTTTATATTTTGAATGTATAGAAAATCAATTTAGGTTCAATTAATGAACTGTTAATTGGGAATTGGAACATTTTCGGCCCGGTGTGGGAAATACTTTTTACATTAGACCCCATTGTCTGGCATTTCTGAAATCACCATGTGACTTGTCCAGTTCATCTACTGCCTTTAACTCAATCCTCTGCAACAGTGTTTACCTGTGCAAGGAGATCACCATGAAACGCTTCAGTGTGAACAATTGACTTTGTTCTTGCAGCCATGATGTCCCAAATATCTTCATTCGTCTCAAATTAAACTGGGTACATCAGTTGCTCTCAAATTTCCCTTTCTTGCCGTGCTTTTAGCCAATATTAACTGTTCCATGAATAAGTCCTGACATTTGAACGACAAGCCACATACACCAAGCGTGACACTTATGCAAATTTAACCAAGTATAAGTACTGCAAAGCATTCAAGTGCCACATTCACTGTAAAAAGTTGACCAAATTAAATGCACCAAACTAAGTAAAGGCAACACTGGTTGGTGTTTCAGTATGTTTATTCAACAATACTCTGTACAAAATGATTAGGAGGTAGCGGCCTGCACAGCCTGGCCCCTCTGCACAGACACCCTGGTGTGAGTCTTGGCCAGATGGTCAGTAAACTCCTGGAATAAGAACAAGCAGAAAACCTGGTTACAAACATAAAAGTTAACATGTAAAAAAAAAGATGACAATTCTGTTGTGCACCGACCTGGTATGGAGACTTCGTGAAGATGGTCTCCTTCCACAGATCAGGGGTCAGGTAGCTGTACGTCTTGGAGATGGCATCAAAGGTGGCCTTGGCTGAAGAACAAACAACAATTAGCAGATGAAGATAAACAATTCACTAACAGAAGTGCCGACTTGTTATTGTGAAATATGTTGGGTACTGAAATGGGGAACAGAGAAGACCACTGAGGTGTCTTTCTGCCGTGCAATACACATTTCTTTCTCTCCTGATAACGACAACTGCACCACTGGATAGGTGGAGCTGAGCAGAGCGAGGAGAAACCCATAATTGCAGCACTCAGATTTGGCATTAAAAAAACGGATCTTACCAAAGTTGCCGAGGGTGGCAGTGCAGCCTCGGGCAGAGGTGTAGCAGTCGTCAATACCAGCCATCATGAGAAGCTTCTTGGGCACAGGGGCGGACACGATACCAGTACCACGGGGGGCTGGGATGAGACGCACCAGGACAGAGCCACAGCGACCAGTCACCTTGCAGGGTACGGTGTGGGGCTTTCCGATTTTGTTACCCCAGTAACCTCTCCTGACGGGGACGATGGACAGCTTGGCCAGGATGATGGCTCCACGGATGGCAGTGGCCACCTCTTTGGAGCACTTCACCCCCAAACCCACGTGGCCATTGTAGTCACCAATGGCAACAAAGGCCTGTAAACATAGAGGCAGGGCATGTTAAGTTGTTGATAAATCAGAGGTTTAAGACAATTAACTATCAAGAGTCGATGCCCACCTTGAACCTTGTGCGCTGACCAGCCCTGGTCTGCTTCTGGACCGGCATGATCTTCAACACCTCATCTTTCAGACCAGAACCCAGGAAGAAGTCAATGATTTCAGACTCCTACAGAGGAAAACAATTCGGTATTTAGCAGGATGTACTTGTGTCAGGCTCAGTATCTACACAAGTTATGAATCGTGAACTGCAGTTATAATTCTTTTTTTTCTTTTTTTTTACAAATATTTTTAAAAAAAAGGTGACATATGCAAGATGTCAGACTGGTAATTGCAATACTCATCTCCGCAGTAATAACAGGGGATTATACATCTTGAACTTGTTTATACACACAGCTACATTTACAGAGATGATATCCAATATCAGTGATTCATATTTTCTACTTGCCCAGTTCACACAAAGATTTTGCTGAAATTGCACACACATATTACGATGTTAAACAAAAACTGTAAAGACTATCAAGCAGCAACTTCAAATTTCCCCATAAACTAAACACCAACTTACCCATCATTACATTTGTAGGTTTTCAATTAACAAAATAAAGCAATAATCTTCATTGAGTTTCAATTACAAAATTAAAAAAATGGTTTCAATATACAAGTCCAGACGGTTAAAGTTTCCCATGCCAAACTACCACTCCATATTTAAATGAAGAATTATGAGGAAACTATTTTTCATTCATATTGTTTGTTGTGCAGCTGTAACATGGAAAACAAGTTTGGGGCAGATTAAAAATAATAGAGCTACGCAGGGAAGACCATTTACACACATCTTTCCATGCCCGAAGTCCTCTTTTGCTCTCTTCTAAATATCATTACATCTTAAAGAACCAAGTCTTTTGACTTAATATGCTGCTTACCTTGATGGGCAGAGAGTACAAATAGATCTCCTCCAGAGACTTGATCTTCATGTCCTTAACCAAGCGGCCCAGCTTGGTGACTGGTATCCACTTCAAAGAAAAGAAAGCCATCAGCGTTAACCTCAAAGCTGAGGAAGGTCTAGTATAATAACATAAATTCAAGACATCTGGGAATGAACTATTCTTACCTCCTTGTCTTCAGACTTGCCTCCGCGAGCACCGCGGCCCCTGCCACGGCCTCTCCCGCGTCCACGGCCCCGACCGCGGCCACCTGCGCCAAAACCTCCGCGAAAACCTCCTCTACCACCGGCGTCGTCCGCCATTTGCTGTTTAAGATAGCGTAATGTTACATTCAGTGTTACTTTACACAAAGAAGCTTAAAATCATGTTTCATTTGTCTCCCATGAGCATTGCCGCCATGTTCGCCGTGTACATCCATCTAAATATTTACAATTAACTACGTTTTTGTTGTGAAATACACGTATGTTTTTACGTTTAAATGCCGACTTCATCATTTATTTGCAAAACGAATGTATATGGCTGATAGATGTGTGAGATTATGAGGGATTTTGATCAGAATTAAACAACCACAGTCAACTTACGTGATCGATTAAACAGGAAGAAGGACTATGACAAGTTCCGCCGAGTTTTATATGGCATGGTATCGCGATATTTCCGTCACAGAAAACCTTGTTCCTTGCTGCCCCCTACTGGCAGGTATCCACACACACAGCCTGTACTGTTGAATGACTGTATTAATAAGCAAACTTTACGAAGAGTTAGGTATTAAATGTTCCATATAGCGCAGATGAACATTCTCTATTTACTACTACGGATAAAAAATAAATTAAATAGCCATCCAAAAGTTTAATCTAAGCTTGTTCTGCCTGAAAAACAGCTATTCTGTTGATGGATACCCAGGAACAGAATTATTGCTTTATTAATTAGCTCACTGATATATTCGTGTTGTGAACTATCAAAACATTTCAAATTCATATCAGTGCAGTTATCATACTGTCTTCATTATCTATCACTTGTCAGTGAAGATTTAGAGTCTCCACTTCTCTCAAATTATTCTACTTCTATTCTACAGTCATGTAGCAGACGCTTTTGTCCAAAGCGAGTGTATCACAACACAATATCATCATCTTGGGCATAAGTGCACACAGCTTGTTCAGTGCTGAGTTGAACTAAGTGTGGAAGTATTCTTTGAACAGCTGAGTCTTTAGC
Organism: Atherinosoma microstoma; assembly: GCA_037177055.1. Classification (NCBI taxonomy): domain Eukaryota; kingdom Metazoa; phylum Chordata; class Actinopteri; order Atheriniformes; family Atherinidae; genus Atherinosoma; species Atherinosoma microstoma. The sequence continues at coordinate 11,984,727 of JBBBVU010000022.1, read as the reverse complement.
TTACTCTTAAAAGTGTTTAAGGACTCTGCGGTTTGGACAGAGTTTGGCAGATTGTTCCACCACCGGGGAACAACAGAGGAAAAGAGTCTGGCTAGTCATTTGGTTCCACGTTGTAGTGGGACCACTAGGAATCTTTCACAGGCAGAGCGTAGCTGTCGAGGGGAAGTGTAGCTCTGGATTATGGAGTGAAGGTAAGACAGGAGCCGTTTGGGTTATTGTTTTGTAAGCCAAAAGCAGAGCTTTGAATTTGATGCGAGCTGCAACTGGGAGCCAGTGAAGAGCGATCAGCAGCGGGGTGACATGAGTTCTTTTGGGCTGGTTGAAGACCAGTCGTGCTGCTGCATTCTGAATCATCTGCAGAGGTTTAACTGAGCCTGCAGGCAGGCCTGCCAGTAAGGAGTTGCAGAAGTCAATGCGTGAAATGACCAGAGCCTGAACCAAAAGCTGTGTCGTGTGTTCTGTCAGGTAGGTTTCGATCCCCTTGATGTTGTAGAGAGCAAATCAACAAGACCAGGCAACCAAGGCAACATGGACCTTAAAGGTCAGCAGGTTGTCAACCATGACACCAAGATTCCTGACAGAATACGTAGGTACACGTGCGATGTAGTCAAGCTGCACGCTTATCTGCAGGGGCATGGAACGACTGGCTGGACAGAATATAAGCTCAGTCTTGGACAGATTAAGTTGAAAGTGGTGTTCCTTCAACCATCCAGAGATTTCTGCAAGACAGGCTGATAATCGCACTGAGACGTTTGTGTCGTCAGGTGGGAATGAAAGGAAAAGCTGAGTGTCGTCTGCATAGCAGTGGAAGGAGAAACCATGAGAGCCGATGACTGCACCAAGTGAGGAAGTGTATGGTGAAAAGAGAAAAGGGACAAGCACCAAGCCCTGAGGCACCCCGGTTCTCAACTCATGCAATCTAGACACACCACCTTACCAAGATACTCTGAAAGATCTTCCTGTGAGATAGGACATGAACCACGAGAGGACAGATCCTGAGATGCCATGCTCAGAGAGTGTGGAGAGGAGGATTTGGTGTTGACCGTGTCAAAGGCAGCAGATAGGTCCAGCAGTATAATGATTGAGGATTGGCTGGCGGATCTGGCAAGCCGTAGCAACTCAGTAACTGACAGTAAAGAAGTCAGTGGAATGGCCTTGTTTAAAGCCAGACTGATATGGATCGAACAGGTTGATGTCATGGAAAAACTGTGAGACCTGATTGAAGACGGCACGCTCTAATAGTTTTGACATGAACGGGAGCAGAGAGATCGGCCGGTAGTTTTCAACCTGGGCTGGGTTGAGTGTGTGTTTTTTCAGGAGCGGGATTGACCCGAGCTTGCTTAAAGGCAGAGGGAAAGACACCGGTTTTGAGACAGGGGTGGATAT
>JBBBVU010000022.1:11960941-11978323 GCA_037177055.1 Atherinosoma microstoma | reverse complement strand
ATAGGCAATGTGTCTAGGTTTATACCATTTGACTCATGCATGTTAACCAAATAATACCATAAACATAATAAATCTGCTAGATTTTGAAGTGATATTTTCACTCTTACCATTTAAGAATCTAAATGAACTGCATACAGATACATTTTGCCATCAGAAGCATTTCAAATGTCTTTTTTTTTAATTTTACTTGCAGGATGATCAAGAAGACATAACATCGTTTGCTTTGAGCTGTGATGATGAGGTAGATATAGACCTGGATTACTTGTGATTGCTTCACTCAAACATTGTGTAACCACAGATGTCATTTTATTATTATTAATTGATCACCTTATTAAACATTATTTGTTGTGTGTTCGCTTTGTGTCCAATCACAGCTGCTGGTCACAGCCAGCAGGGCCCTTCTGCTAAAGCAGTGGGACTGGAAGCAAGCTAACTGCACTCGTTCCTGGAGGGCCATTCACACTGTTCCTGTTGCCAGCATGACCTTTGACTCCACCTCCACACTTTTGGCTACAGGTCAGCTATGACTTGGTGTGTAACAGTCGCCTGATCTCTGCTGTTCCAAAATCATTAAGCTCCAGCTTTTTCCTTTGCTTTATCCTGCAGGTGGCTGTGATGGCACTATAAAGCTTTGGGATGTCGTGAAACAGTATTGCACTCACAACCTTAAAGGATCATCTGGTGTTGTTCAGTAAGTCCTAGAATCTGATGGAGAAACAACATGGAGCTTAAACAGTTAAATAGATTGTTGCATATAAGTATACAAACACTATGTTATTTGAGGATATGGAACTTGTATAAAAAGAAAAAGTATTTTAATTTCCCTTGTTTGTTTGTGCAGCTTGGTTCAGTTTCACCCAGACATTAACAAGCTGCAGCTCTTCTCTTCCTCCCTGGACTGTGGCATTCGACTGTGGGACCTGCGCTCCAGCCAGTGTGTATGTGTGCTGCAAAGCCACTACAGTGCTGTCACCTCCCTCAGCTTCAGCTGTGACGGTGACACTGTGGTCAGGTACACTGCACACAATCACTCAGTGGATTTTAAGTCCAACTGCTGTGAGAGCATTGAGGGTGATTTGGATCTCTAGTGCTGTGTTAAAGCTCTACTCTCACTGATTGCAATTTTGTCCTTATTTTTTATATTTTAGTTCTGGGAGAGACAAAGTCTGTATAGTGTGGGACCTCAAAACTAACCAAGCTAAGAAAACTGTTCCAGTTTATGAGGTAAGTTTGGGAAAACTTGAATAACAACATAGATTCTTTTTACACTTTTCATTTGGGGAAGAAAAACTAAGACTTGATTTGTGTTTTATCTCCAGGCTGTAGAGGGTGTGGTACTGCTGCCAGAGGATGCAGATCTGTCTCAGATTGGAGTGAAGAGCAAGGGTTTGCATTTCACCACAGCTGGCAGCAAAGGTTGACCTTCCTCACATACCTCATCTCGGTCTCATTTGTATGCATTTACATCACGTGGACGGCTTTTTAAATGTCTTGGTCACTTAACTATTTTCCCTTCTTCTCCATAGGTGTACTCAGAGTGTGGGACGCCAGCACTGCTCGTTGCGTGTACACCCAGTCCCTCCCCTCCACGCTCACTTCTGTCTCTGAGGACGACGAAGACGGGGACAGCAACCCTCGCAGTCTGACTTATCTTTTTCACCTGCCCACCTCCTCTAGATTAGCCACAGTCACTGCAGAACACAACATACTCCTCTACCAGCTGCCTGGGCTCACCACACAGCAGCAGGTGGGTGCTGGGACCACACTTTTGCTTGGGGTTAACAGCTTCAAGGTATTAGGTGGACCCCTCGGGTTCACCTTCTTTCTGCTGGTGCTTTTTTTTGTCTTTTGTTTTGTTTTTCATTGGATGAAACTCTTAATAGAGAGCTTGCGCAGCAGAGTCTGATCTGAAATGAAAGGAGTGCAAATAAACAAAGAAAAGAATGAATTAAATATTTTGTTTTATGACATTTTTAAATTGCCTTCCTTTAATATGGAGTATATGAGAGTTTATGGACACTGCCTTTTCTTTTGCAACTCAGTTTGTGGGTTATAACGACGAGGTGCTGGACGTGAAGTTCCTGGGAAAAGGTGACAGTCACATTGTGGTGGCCACTAACAGTTCCCAGTTGAAGGTGTTTGAACTGCTCACCAACAGCTGCCAGATCCTCTACGGACATACAGGTCAGTCACCAGCAGAGAGCAGTGTGTACAACTGCATGTAAAACGACCCATTCATTCACAAAACACACAAGGGCGCAAAGATCCTGTGCTACTACAGATGATGTGTGTCGCTCTACAGAGATGGTGTGTCAGGTTGTTTTTGCCTAAATTGTTTTACATTTTAATTTCAAAAGTATTTATGTCTTTAGGGGTGATTTGTAGTCACCTGGGCCTTGTGTGCTAAATTAATCCTGATAATTTGATGAGAATGTAACTTTTACCAATTTAGGAATTGTAAAGTAAAAAGTTTTATAAACTAAGAGCCAAGAAGAATCAGAAAAAATAAGATCTATGTGAATCTAAAGTATTTGTGACTTGCCGAGCAGGTTGTAGACATGCTTATCTCTGCTGTTCTTTATCTGTTTATCTGTTTCTCTTCCACAGATACTGTCCTCACACTGGATGTGTTTAAAAATGGCTCTGTCTTTGCAAGCTGTGCAAAGGTTGGTCCACAATTTGCAAAAGAAACACCCCAAAAATAAACAAACAATATACAAATATGTCAGTTTCAGCATTTCTACAGATTTTCAATTAAAGGAAAATAATTCTAAACCACATTTTAAGCCATCGTACATTCATGCTTCTGTCTTCAGGACAGGTCGGTGTGTGTTTGGGAGATGGACAGCGACAGCGGTCACGTGCGATGTGTGGCTCAGGGTTCCAGCCACACCAATGCTGTGGGCTCCATCAGCTGCTCCAGGTAACACCCCACCTTCTAAGGTTTTTTTTTTTTTAATTTTTTTAAAATTTATCTAATATCTTATCTTCGTATTTCCAGGATTAAAGCATCTTTTGTGGTGACCGGTAGTCAGGACTGTACAGTGAAGGTGTGGGATCTACCAGCACAATTTCCGAAAGCAGGGGAGGAAATTCATCAGCTGACACCCCGCAGCACAGAAAAGGCACACGATAAGGTACACAAGTGGGGGGAAAAAATACTTCCTGTTACCATAATAACATGTACAATAAAATTTCACCTATTCAGAGGCCTGAAATGTACACAAACATTTCCAATGTGGTCGCTAGTTGGAGACTTTTACAAAAGTGTCCATTCTTAGAGCAACATCTGAGATTTCTGCAGAATTTTAAGGACATTATGAATAAGTACATATCAGATATGGCACAAATTTGTTTGGATGCGTCTTCAAATTATTTTGACAGGTTAAACTTGACAAGGCATTTGAGAAGCACAGTGTGTGAACACGAAATGCTTCCTCTTTAAATATTTACATGCAGGTTGAGGCACACACACATCAGGAAGACAGCATAGGTTTTAAAGGCAGATTGGATAAATGGCTTTTAAAATTTTTGAGAGAAAAATTAACTTTTGGCATGTTACGGTGTATGTTTGGAAAAAGTTTTGCTTGCCTGTATTTGCTAGTAATCCACCTGAAATATCAAACAACTGACCAAAAGTTTTCCTCCACATACCAATACAGTATGTAGGATTTATATGCCATGGGGGGTTTTTTGATTCAAAATAAACCTTATTTATGATTCCTTCTTATAGGTTTATGTTTTAACAGAAAAAGTAAGTAAATGCAAAGAAATTTGATGTGATGATGTTTAAAGAAGGTGTTTGAATTAGGGGTGCAACGGTACAGGTAGCCCACGGTACGGTCCGTACCTCGGTTTTTGGGGCATGGTTTCGGGACATATTTTAGTGCAAAAAGAGAATTGTTTTTGTTTCATTACAAAATTGGATTTTTATTTTGCTTGTCAGCAAAAACCAAATTGCACAGTAGGAACAAAATATATCACTGTACAAACTAAAGTAACACTTTCTGTAATGAACTATATAACACTGAATAATACAGCACTTTGTTATTCTTTGACCACTTGTATAAAGTAGTATAAATTATGAATGACATTTTTAAAGATACAAAATATAAACAAAAACACTTATTTAATTAATTAATGTTCAAGTGGATCATAGCCTTACTTTTTACTAAATACTTTTAAATACTTGGCTTTCATCTTAATACTTTTACTTTTATTTTTTTATTTACAAATTTTTAAATATTTTAAGAAGAGGCTCGGGATGACAGCGTCACTAAAATGTGTATGGCAGGGCACAGCATAACGTGGGTCTAGCATTTTAATTAACTGTTAGAGGCCGGTAGGTCTGTTCATTAAACAGTTGCTGATGTCTGTTCGGGGCGCTCGACTGTCTTCAGGAAGCGTTATATCTGGACAGTTACGCTGGAGACGCTTAGACATATTGCTTGTGTTTCCTCCAGGCCACTCCTTTCCACAGTGGTCTGTAAGGAGTAAATAAAGCGCCAACACAAAATCTATGGCAGAACTGAAAACCCGCGGGACAAGAGGGCGGATTGTCCTGTGCACAGCGTACCAAACGGTCCGGTAATTTACCAAGTACCATTGCATCCCTAGTTTGAACAGTTGGATGAACGTGAGTCTGTGGTTTCCTTCCTGCTGATCTGCTGCCAACACAAACATGTTGTCTTAACCCTGTTTTGCAATTGATCTCATGTTGAAGATCACAACCAAGAAATCAAATTTGTTAAAAAGATTTTCTGAAAGGATTTAATCAAAGTAATTTTTTCAACTTTGTTTTATCATTTCAGAAATCTACAAGTGTTTCATGTACCGTCTAATAGTTTAACAAAGCTTGTCAGTGTAGAACATTTCTTCCTATGTGTCGCAGTGAGAGACAAGGGAGTAAACCCTGGCCATGGAAATAGAAGTATGAATCATAAGGAAATGCAAGAAAATTATAGACAGTCGCTCAGTGTTGAATGACTGTTTGTTTGCAAGATATGCAGGAAGGAAACATTTTCACCTATCACTTTTTTCCTGATACACCCACACAATTCTGGCACAAGATGCAGAGTAGAACAATCGCTCCATCAGCAGTGTCACGTATCTTTACTTTCCTTTTGTTCCTTTGAAACATTCTTTTGGAAATATCTGCGTTAAACGCATAGTAAAATATCAGTCACAACCATGAGGTGATGATGGAGGCGGTGTTGTAAGATGAATGTTCAGAAACTGCTTGTCTTGGACAAAAATATCTCTCCATCCTTTTGAATCCAGTTTGAACAGTTTTAGTCCTCAGGCTTTTTTTTTCTGTTCAACTCGTGCAAAGTTGCGACCAGTAAATGCTCACTACCTTTGTGACAAGTGATTCCTCTTTTCTCTCATCTCTCTGCATGCCATTTGTCCAGGATGTAAACAGTGTTGCAGTGTCCCCTAATGACAAGCTGCTGGCCACGGGCTCCCAGGACCGCACAGCCAAGCTGTGGTCGTTGACAGGAGAGGGGAACATCGGCCTCCTGGGCGTGTTTAGGGGCCACCGTCGGGGGATTTGGACAATTTGCTTCTCTCCTGTCGATCAGGTGCTGGCCTCATCTTCTGCAGATGGTACAACGAAACTGTGGAGCTTGCAGGACTTCAGCTGCCTCAAGGTGGGACACTGAGTCGAGTATCTGTTCTCTTTTCATGTCTTTATATGCAAGTAAGCATGTTGATATCACAGCGGGCAGTATCTTTATTTTTTTTTTTAAACTTTTATTCTCCTCATTTTCAAGACATTTGAAGGCCATGATGCATCAGTTCTTAAGGTCATCTTTGTGAGCCGAGGCACTCAGCTGCTGACCAGGTAACCACACTCACTTCCCCCTGTAATACTTCCATAATAAATCTGTTTAAGTTTTCACAAAAGCCAGAGAATATTTTTAATTATTATTTTATTGGGGACAATAAGAATTTGAACATTCTTGTTTTTACATCTGTATCACTATGAATACTTTTGCCAGGTCTTGTGTGAACACAGTACACTAAACCAGCTTTAAATTGTCATAAAATCTGATTTTAGTGGCACAGCTGGTGTTTGAACATTTCTGTACATCAGCTTACATGTTACTAACTTTCGAAAAAAAAAAAAAAATTCTAACAGTGGCTCAGATGGTTTAGTGAAGCTATGGACCATAAAGACCAACGAGTGTGTGAAGACACTGGATGCCCATCAGGACAAAGTGTGGGGTCTCCACGGCAGCCGTAAAGACGACAAAATGGTGACCGGCTCAGCCGACTCAAACATCACAGTGTGGATGGTAAGTATGGTTTTACTGATGGATGCCAGTTGAAAAAAAAAAGGATGTGAATTAATAAACAGACTTCATGTTTTAATTTCCTTTTATAAATGTTTCCCCCCCCCCCTAAAAAAGGACTAAAAAATCTGTTTAAATAAACATATCTTTTAAAAGAGGAGTTACACTAAGTGATGAAGATATTAAGATCAATTTGTTTTTAGTAGGTTATTTTCACTCTAATCTGTTTCTGTTGAGGTAAAAAAAACAAAAGGTCTGTAGAGTAATGAAGCGGATAAATGTTGTCTGTTGTTCACCACTAGGATGTGACTGAAGTGGAACTGGCAGAGGAACAGGCCAAGCAGGAAGATCAGATACTTAAGTAAGTTAAACACAACATTATGTTAAAGGTAGGGTAGGAGATGTTTTCCAGGAGCATTTTTTACTATATTGCTTAACATCCCCTCCACATCCCGATTGCAGCTAATTGATTAAATGCTCTAACACAGAAATAAAATATTTTAGTCACCTGTGGAAAAAAAGCGACTAGCGACTTTTCTGGCATTACCTCAGACCGTACCGTGGGCTACCTGTACTGTTGCACCCCTATTGTGTACATGTGGCTTTGTCTGCTTGTATAATAGTTGATGTATGCAACAGTAAAACCCAACTTGAAGTACCCACAATCTGTTGAGCTTATATATGTGTCGGTAACCAGTTTCAAGTCCTGAAAGAGCTCCATTATGGATTTTGGTTAAATATCCTTTGAGTTAATGTGCAGTAAAAATGGTTTATTACTATATAAACTCTTCGTGTGTAGATGTCCTGTGTGCTTCTGTGTGAACATGCACTTATGTGTTTATTGTGTCTGAAGGCAGCAGGAGTTGTCCAACCTGCTCCATGAAAAGAAGTATCTGAAGGCCCTGGGACTCGCCATCTCACTGGACCAGCCTCATACGGTGCTCTCTGTTATTAAAGGTACCTCGTTTTAAAATCCCATTTCACACTTTTACACATTAACTGCAGTTTTTATGTTTCTCCTGTAGTTATCTTGACTTTTGTCATGATGTCAGTCTGTCATCATCCATCCTGTATGGCTGCTCAGTGAGTCACTCAAGCGTCGATGCATAAGCAGCACAATGTCTGTCAGAACGTGTGAAAGCCTCACGTTCTGCACCTTCATTCCCTTTTGTTTAGTGGCACAAAGTGAAAATAACAAGCCCTTTTTTTGAACAATCCAGGTATCCAGGTATCCAGAAGCAAAGTGTTATGTTGCTGCAGTCCAGTGACTTTAAAGTTAAAAAAAATAAAAATAAATAGAAATAAGAAATAATTGCATCAAGAACTGTTGGCACTGGATAAGACTTTTATTTTATCTTCAACTTTTTTAACCACAAGTAAAGGAATTGGCACACCTTTATGTTTCTATGATGACACATCTGGATAGAAGATCAGGAAAAATAACTGTCTGAGTCACTCTTTCAGACTTGGCCTAAACAAATGTATTTCAGCTACTGACTGAATGTTGCTTGTTGCCCTGTGTTGCCTCCAGCGATTCGTCAGGGGGAGAACGGCCATGAATTGCTGGAAAAGACAGTGCTGAAGCTGCGAATAGATCAAAAAGGTAACATGTTATTAGATGTCTCCTCCTCTTACAATATCTTACAAAACTAGAAGATGAAGCTGAATATAACAAGGTTACCTGAATATGGTTAACAATGAAAACTAATTTTCTAAAAGATAAATAGATTCATCTTTATATTATTTATGGATGCAGACTCTCTTTCAAACATCAGCATCCTCCCTAACAACATGATTGGAAGATCACTTGTCATTTGGTGAAGTTTAAACATTTTCCTTTTTCTTGCCTGGTCTTCTGGGTCCTGCTCAGAGTCGATCCTGCGCTTCTGCGCCGTGTGGAACACCAACGCCAGGAACTGTCTGGATGCTCAAGCCGTCCTTCAGGTGCTCCTCACACACCTGCCGCCCGAGGAGCTGCTGCAGTACCAAAGCGCCCGAGCACACCTGGAGGGTCTCATCCCGTATACAGGTGAGCAGAGGGCACCTGTATGAGGCAAAACAAGCAGAAGAGGAGACAGAGTGCATCTATGAAACTTTTATGCAGATTATATATCGTACCATCCACAGATGTCAGTTTCAGCTCTGGAAAAGCTGGTTTTTCAGCAGTCTGATGTAAACAAATAGGATGAATGAAATATTTCAGCCACATTTCCCTCCTGTAGCAGTGAAGGGATTTTCCCATAAATGAAAAGAAAAGTTTTCCTTGTAGCCCTTATTGATTGTTGCCTCATAAACTAACTGGATTGATCATAGAATACGATGGCGTGGAAAATCAATCATTAAAGCTGAGACACTTGGAAGACAATGTTTTTATTCTTTTATCTTTCTCACTGGGATTACTAATTGTAAATTGTGGGAAACGGATGAAACCTTTAATTTTCTTCATCTCACAGAGAGGCACATGCAGAGGATAGGCCGCCTGCTGCAGGCGTCCATGTTTCTTAACTACATGTGGCAGAAAATGAGAGTGGTTGGAGCAGAATCCAGGTGAGACAGCCGCTTAATGATTCTTGTTTTGTTTGCTTAAAACAAACTGAGTCCATCATTCTGTTTGGCTCTGCTCTTTTGTGTTGAACGCATTTGAAAACAAATAGAAAGCATTGACAAATGCACCCGCTGCTTAGGAATCGTGCGCTGCATTTAGGCATCTGCGTGAAGTGCTGTGAAACTATTTTTCCTGCTGAATACTGTTATTGTCCTGAAGTTTTGGCTCAAACATGACTCAAAGACTTGATTTGATTTATTGGATTGATAAGGCCTTCGTGTAACACAAAGGCTGTACTTGTGTTTCTGTTTTATGGGAACAGGACAAAGAAAAAAAAGGTGCCGTGTTAGTTGCTGAACAGCATTTTTTCTGAATAAAACTACTGCTCATAAACAGAAGAAACCGATACTGGTGCAAGATACATGAAACCAGGGAACAAACTGAATTAACCAATGTTGTTTTATTTTATCCAGTTTGGGCCAAGATGAAGAAATGGACTCTACTCCTCTGGCACCGACCCAGCCTTTGTTTTTCATTGACAAAGATGAAGGAAAGGGCAGCACTGATGAGAGGCAGAACCAAGGAGACGACGGTGACAGCGGGCAAGATGAAGATCCAAACTGCCACATGGAAGATGAAGAGGAGGTAGAGGAAGTCAGTGCCACCAAGAAAGCCTCCACCATCAAGGAGCGTATAGAAAACAGGGAGATCACAAAAACCAATGGCAACCATCACGGAAGTGAAGGAAGTGACGAAAGCTCAGAAGATGAAGATCCAGAAGAAGACGAGAAGGACCAAACAGAGCAAGTAATGAAAAATTTTCCCGCTTCTTCAACTCCACAGTGTCAGACTTTAAGCTGACATGAGTCAGCGAGCTGAACAGAGATGCTTCACCTCTGGGAGGATTTCCTCTGCAGCTGGAGTAACTGGCTGTGTGGCGAGGCAGCAAGACAGAGAGAAGGGGGTGAATTTATAATTACACAGATAAAAAAGCTTTCTCCTTGGATACTAAAGACTTTTTGTCTTTCATACAGATTTTTAAACGGCGTATAAAGACACTTTACCACCCTGATGTTTTTTCCCATCAAATAGATGGGCACATGGAGGAAATAACTGTATAAACATACAGACTGTCGGAAGGCCATTTTCACAGACCACATTCTCCTCATGTAACCCACACAGAAAAGTTTTATATGTGACCACACATTTTGTTATGAATAAAGGTGATGTAAGAAGAGTCAGAATTTATTACTTAACTGTCTTAAAAATGTGAACGTGTAAGACAGAGTTCCTAAGGCAAGAATTTGCTGCCATTTTCTTTTTTAAATTAAGATCAATATTTAATATTTTACTAATTAAAATGGTTGAAGGTCCATCCTTGCAGCTCTTTGTTACAACCAGAAGCTTTAAAAGAAGGTGTCAGTAAGATGTGTGAAACATTTGTATAATGAGGTGCATTTGTTTTACTAACGATTTTATTTCTGCTTTTAGTCAAAAGTCCTTTTTCATGAACTGTAAAGTCTTAAGACTTAAAGTTGCATTTTGTAAATACATGCTTCACTTTTAACTGTAAAACTTGAAACTATTTCTCACATATATTTAAACAGCATTATTAATCGAACTTAAAGCATGTTGACAAAATGCCAAATAATCACAAACAGTATTAGGCACCAGAAATGATTTTATTTATTCTTGGCTCCAATGTTATCTATATATTGTTTATGGAGTATATTTACAGTATATACAGTATATGCCGAATTCACGATTCAGGAATGTACATTAGTGTTATTTATTTATTTTAAAGCTACTTCCATTTGCTGTGTTTAAGCAGGGAGTTGCCTGCGCCCTCACACATATTTACTTTGTTCTGCAGGAACAGATGAATCTCTCCGCACAAAGCAAATGCATATAAGGCACAACACAAGGTTTCCATTATGGAAAATAAATCCAGTTATTTAAGCATTTTTTGTTCGTAGATTAATCAACAAAATATTGATCAAATGAGTAGTAACACATACTCATAAGTTCATCTCATAACATATGGAAACTCTGGTCAACTTTCCAAGTCAATTAGAAAAAAGTAATTCTCCAATTGCATCAGTTAAGAGCTAGTACTTGTAACAGAGCTAACTTGTTACTGAAACATCATTCACTGATTATCTCAGTTTGTGGTGGCAGCAGGCGGCCTTTGGCTGCATTTTTGCGGGTGACAGTGCTACAACGGGTGAGGATCTCCTGCGCCTGCGGTCTGGGGGGCACCTTGGGTAAGGCAGGGCCTTTGTAAATGTTGGGGTCAGACACACTGGGGAGTAATTTTCCCTCCATGTTACTTGTTGGGCTGAGGTAATTGACCGATGTGGGTGGAGGTGTGCGGCTGAGCCGCTGCCGTTCATCACTGGCACTGAAGCTCAGGTTGAGGGATGAGTTGGCAGAGGAAGAGCTGAAGTCATCACTGAAGCTGTCGTCCCCAGAGCTTTCCTCGATGTCTTCTGTTGGGCTTCGTTCCTCATTTTCATCCATCTCTACCATGATGGCAGGAGGAACTTGCATTGCAGGGGTAGTTGTTTTGGTGTTGTCTGTCACATAGGCAGGGTTGTTTCCTGCAGGTCGTCTTTGAGGTTCCTCAGACAACTCGTTCAGAGACCGAGACCTTTGGATGCTTTCCACTTGGGTGGGGATGGGTGAGGAGGACCTGACAGGTGAGTTTTGCAGCAGGTTTCCTTGGGAGCGGCTTAGGTGGGACTGCTGTTGCAAGCTTCCGGAGGGTGATAGTAAGGAGGAGTTGGATAAAGCTGGATGCTGGGATGTCATGCGAATATGAGGGTAGCTGAAGGGCTGCAGGTACATGGCAGGGATGTAGCCTACTTTTCCTTTGTATCTGCAGAAGATAAGGAAATTAAACAAAAGGAAGGTAACAAAAAGTGATTAATTTATTTATCTATACCCACATTAGTACATTCTAACATTTTAACTATATTTAATCATTTTGAGGCAAATTTCTTCACGTTTAATTACAATATTAAAGCCCTTTAAACCAGGTTGTCTATCAAAGGAATGCCAGTCTGCTGTGTTTTCATGGGTTGTTTTATTAGATCAGCAGATCAGTATAAAGTGACCTGGTGTGAATTTTAGCCCAGGTCAAATATTTCAATACCTGATGAGCCACCAGCCATTGCCAGATTTCTGCATGACCTCCACCGCTGCACCAATGTTTATGGATATCTCATCATCTTTGGTGGAGTTGTAGCTCTTGACTGCAGTGTAAAACATCCCTGTGGGGGGTACAACAAATGTTAACAATAATGTCATGGCTTATATTTACTAAAATAAACCAACAAAGGTAAATAAGGCGTGGAAGCAAAATTTAAAACCTGTAAAACCAAGTGTTGCTGTGAAACTGTGGTTGCGTGGATACCTCTTTCAGGAATCCCATCTATGTCATCTTCATCCTCTTCGTCATCTTGCCTCTCCAGGTAGGGTGCAGGGAACCATGCCATCCGCTTGTCTTCATTCTCGACAAGCCACCATCCTTAATTGACACATTCATGCATTAACCTGATCCCTGAGTACATTCTGGACATCTATTAGCAAAACACCGGACATGTAGCTGCTCACCTGCTTTGTCTTTGATGAGCACATCCACTCTTTCATCAGCAGCCACTTTGAAAGGTTTGTTCTTGGTGTCTTTGGTCTCGTATGCAGCAATACATCTGTATGTCTCTGTGACAAATGGCTGGGTCACGTTACCGCCATCACCGTGTCCTACACTGCCCCTTATTTCATCCTCTGACGGCATGATTGTAATGCTGAGATAAATACAGATCAAAAGAACATGTCAAAAACCAGACTTGTGGTTTTACATTCATCTTCTGTTTATGTCTTATTTGTTGTGCAGTCACAAGGCTGCAGCTTTAACTGATTCCGCTGAGGTTTTATCAGTCTGCTTTCCTACCTGTCTGGAAATGCTAGTTCATTACTGTTCTTGCAGACTTCCTTGATCAGATCTTTATACTGATTCACTTAAACTTGCATTTAGCTCTTAACTAAGCAGGTGCATTATGCTTGCTTATAGATCATTTTCTCACTCCCTTCCAGTGATGAAGAAGTTTAAAATCTAGCCTCAAAGCCTAATGCAGATCAGAATTATATATAGTCATGTGAAAGAGAAAGGACACCATCTTCTAATTCAACGGTTTTGTATTCTAGCCCATAATAAAAATCCTCTGGTCCTTTTCAGATGTTAACATGAGATAAATACAGCCTCAGATGAACATTAACACAAGACATACTACAGTGTGTTGCTATTTATTTCAGAAAAACTCATCTAAAATGCAGAATTAGTGCATGTAAAACTAAAAACACCTTTACTGCTTTACTTAGGAATTAAAAGGGTAAACAGCAGCCTGGCTCTACAAATTAAATGGATTTGATTAACTCATCATCAGCAGGAGTAAACACCTCTATAAAAGCAGCAATTTGGGCAGCATATTGGTCTGAAGTGTCGTGTGCACACTATGCCAAGGATAAAAGAAATCAGCAATGATCTTAGGGAGGAAACTATTTGGTAAGGGTTTTAAGGACATTTAAAAAATTGTTTTATTCCAGGTCAGACTGTGAAATATTAAAAAAAAAAAAAAAAATCAAACAAGAACAAAAAGAGCTACATTGAGCTACGACTCGGGTATGGCTTGTTTGAAACAGTTGCTTGAGAAAGCTTCTTCTTTCTAAAATGAACATGGTAGCACAGCTAAGGTTTTTAAAGTTAATCTGAACCAAAAGGATTGTTGGAACAATATTTTTTAGACAGATGAGACCAAAGTGAAGGTGTTCGGTCATAATGTACAGCACCATGTTTGGTGGAAGCCAAACACAGCGTATCAGCACAAACACCTCATACCAACCATTAAGCATGGTGGTGGAGGGATGATCATTTTTTCATTTGGGCTTGTTTTTCAGCCAGAGGGAGGCAAGTGCGACTCTGACGGCTAAAGCTTTGCAGAAACTGACTCATACAACAGGATAATGATCGCACATCAGTAAATCTTTAACAGAATGCCTGAAAAAAGAGAGCGCGGCAATGACCCAGTCAAAGGCAGCTATCAACCGGAAAACAACTGCGAGGGAACATTAAGAGCTGTGCAGAAGAGTTATTGAAAAACTTAAGTTAAAGCAACACTATGAAGAAAAGTGGGCCAAAATATAATGCAATAAGTCATTTGTTGATCATTTGAAGTAGTTTTTACACTATTTTAAGACCTCACGGGGACAGAGGAATTCTTTTGTTCTGTTGCATAAAACACTCAAATTGAAAGATGGAGTACTTTTTTCCCCGCCATGACTGTATACACAATTTTGTGTTGACAGCAATCTCCACTAAGCAAATATAGATGCAACAGTGATTGCAGTGTTTTGTTAAATCAACTTTAACAGATGAGTTAAGATACTTCCTCCTGAAGATTTTATTCATGACATCCCGAAGTGTCTGCTCACTTCATTCCAGGGCTCAGAGCAGCTCCCACTGCTGCAGTTTTTTTTTTTGTTTGTTTGTAAATGATCAGAAAGAAATGTTTAACTTACCTGTTCTTGGTAAACTCCGGCTGAAGGTCCTGATTTTTAGGTTTGAAGAACTGGATGAGGTGAGTAGACTGAGAGACTCGTGGATCACAGCTCAGTAGTTCATTACAATATTTCTGCAAATGCTTGAGGCCCATCACTGACTTGGCAGGTCCCTTCTTCTGACTCTGTTGTTTCATCTTACTGGCTGAAAGCCCACAGCAAATCTTTATTTAATCAAAGTGTGCAACTTTGTAATGGGATATCCCAACAAGTATCCTAACACATACTTACCTTTGAATTTAGGGAGGATTCTGTCAGATTTTTTTACTTTACTCCCTGATGGGAATGCTTTCTTCATTTGTTTCTGTGAGAAAAACGAGTAATTAATTTCTAATTGAAAATAAAAGTAATTTGCACAAGTGCACAGCATAAATGGAACACTTTTTATACTCACATGCATTTTCTTGAAATCCTTAAAACTTCTGTAAACTACAATATCATTCTGGTCTGACCAAAGCACAGAGGTTATGTACATCTAGGAGAGAAAACACATTTTCAAAATGGCTGATTCAATTGAAGTCAATTCTTTAAAAAAAAAAAAAAAAAAGAAAAGTTAAATATCCATCTGTCCTCACTTTGCTCTTCTCTTTGTGCAGCACTCCAATCAAACGGACACTGATGGGATAACTCTCCAACGTCATGACTCCCAGAAAAAAAAGTGATAAACAGCACCCCTAGAGCGAGCTGCAAAACAACCTCTCAGTTTCGTCCAGCTTTTGGGACTGTGTCTGGAGGAAGTTCTGGATGTGAATTTAAATGTCCTCCACTGGGGACAGGTGTGGCTTTACTCACGTAGGCACTTACAGGTGGAAATCTGTGTTGTTCTTCTCCGTGGGAATTCCCACATTGCATCAAAACCAGCCTGTGTGGCATTGTAACATGATACCATGTAATGACACAAACAGGTGGGGCCATGAGGGCTGACGGATTGTAGATGTCACAGCACGAGAAATAATCTATTCACCTACAAAAAGCCCAGAACTGCTGCAGTTGGCCCTGCTATTGAAAGCTGATGACAGGGTAATGGTGAATACTGAAAAGAGTCACCTCTGTTAGAGCTTAACCATTCTTTGTTGGACATTTTTCCCTAGATAGAGGGAAAATATTGTTTGGGGGAAAAAAATTTTGGTACCATTGTGAAAGTTAGTAAATGTGAGTAAAATACAATGAACCAGACAAAATGGAAATGAAACAGGACTAGAAGCTCAGTTAAGGAGAAATATAACAGGATCAGTTTTGTTCCCTCCCATTCCAACATGCAGACTTACAGGAAGAAAGTGGCAGAAGTTATATAATCACCTAAGTCTTTCATAATAAACTTTTTCATGCCACAGAGATAGGAAAAGGCATATTTTGAGACAGTAGAAATGAAAAACACAAAATAAATGTGTATTTCTTATGACATCAACTCCCACTTAAAGCAAAAATGGTGTTAGTTTGATGTGTAACATTGCAAACAGGCAACAAACAGACCTGAATATCTCATTGTATCATTCTATAATTTCTTTTTTTATTAGAAATCTCTCCGGTGAAATGTCATAAATCACTGTTTTTAGATCTCTGCTGTTAAAGACCTATTTAAAAAGAGGGGCTTCTCATCTTCAATTTCTATGCATTTTATCTTTACTTGTTTGATGTCATATTTCTCTTACACGATTCATGTTTTTTGTGATAATTTTACAAAGAGTGTGGATTGGATTTGGTTGCATCACTTTCTTGTATACACTGGAGGTCAGGTAGAAAATTTTCAGATTTGTCCAAATTTGCAGCTAATATAAGTTTGAAATGGTTTTCTGGTGCTATAATGAAATTAATCAAATGCACACAATCAGCATACTTTAAATGCTTATAAGAAAATAATATTCCTCAAAATACATCGTTCGATTAGGTTTTTGTTGTTTATTTATTATCAAATCAAATCAAATCAAAAGCCTTTATTGTCATTATATGATGGTGCACACAACGAAATTAGGAGCGCTGCTCCACCTGGTGCTTAATATTATATAAAAACAGTATAGAAAAAAACAAAGAATATAAACATAAATAAAATATAGAAAATAGATAAAATTTAGGCACAGTTATTTACAGATATTTACAGTTTGTAAATACACAGGACATTAACTGGGTGGACTAAAATACATCAGCCACACAGAATATGAGCAATAAGCAGCCAGCTTTAAGGAAGCCAGACAAGGAAGTTGTTGCACATAGCCTTTTGAAAATAATCTTTTTATTTATCTTGTTTCCTTATCTAATCACTAAAGAAATCCAGCAGCAGATATGCACAACATTTACCTCCATGATAATTTTCTTTCCTTTTTTTTTCTTTGTCATTGTGGGACTTTATTTAGTTTGCCGGTGCACATACAACTGACCTTAATTCAAAAAGAAAATAAAAAAAATCAAATGTAATAACATATTAAATGTTTTTAAGATCTGAGCAATTTTCATAAGAAGTTAATTTGCTTCTAGAACTACATAGACACATGGATGACTTCCCTAATAAATTAGGTCTTAAACCCTATCAAACCAAGTTAGAAACTTGGTACTTGAGTACTTGATACAG
Organism: Atherinosoma microstoma; assembly: GCA_037177055.1. NCBI lineage: Eukaryota > Metazoa > Chordata > Actinopteri > Atheriniformes > Atherinidae > Atherinosoma > Atherinosoma microstoma. Next base: position 11,961,300 of record JBBBVU010000022.1, on the reverse strand, counting down.
GTAAGAAGAGCAGAGGAAATTGGCATGAATTTAAAAAATGCTGTTACCATTTCACAACATTTGTGAATGCATTTGGGGATTGGCCTGCTACTGACATCTAGTGCAGGCTGATGCAAAGCACTTAAGAGAATGTTTGGCCTCTCTCAATCTTAAGCACAAGAGTAAAATGTCTTCAGAAATAATGAAATGAAAAATACTTTATTCATCCCTTTTAGAGGGAAATTATTGTTGTAGGAGAGTATTTTTTTCTTCTTCAAATAATAATAATGATGAAACAAACACTTAAATTAAAGTCGAAGATAGGGCCTTGTTCCGGAGGGTGATGGCTGCTAGCAGGAATGATCTCCGGTACCTTTCCG
>JBBBVU010000022.1:11934470-11953941 GCA_037177055.1 Atherinosoma microstoma | reverse complement strand
CTATCTATCTATCTATCTATCTATCTATCTATCTATCTATCTATCTATCTATCTATCTATCTATCTATCTATCTAGACTTTTTTATTCAATACATGGAGAAAGAAATTGGCAGAAAACTGTAATGATGTATTTATTTTACCTCATGTGACACAAATATAGAGATTTATAGATATGGAGAGTTAAGATATCTATTATTTTTCTTGCACACAAATTTATTTCACCGACTATGCTACAGCAACTCCTCCAGCCGCTTCCTCAAATGGTCTGCGTATCTGTTAATATCTGAGACATGCATGTGGTTCCACTGAAGTTGTTCTTCGCGAATCTGTGGCGATCCATAAAGAGAAACAAACAAACAAACACACAAAAAAACAGACTGAGTGGGTGGGTACAAGTCTTTCATATGTTCTTGAATATAAACATAGATTTTTTTTGTCAGTGATTTGGTTTTTCTACCCCTTTAATGAGAGCCAATCTCCAGGCACTGACACGTGTAACCAGCTGATTCTCTCGGTCATTGATTATCCGCAGGTGGTTATCATGGCCGGTGGCTAATGCATCCATCACTGTGTTTTTGTCTGTAAACAGCTACAAATAAAAAACAAAATAATAAAACCTTATGTAATACCCTGCTGGTTTCATGCTCAATTATATCTGAGATAGAAAAGAACAAAATTAATAAAGGTTTTTGAAAATATCTGTTTGTTTAAATATGTGTTCTCATATCGTCCTCAGTTTCACTGATTGCCTTGTTATAAGACACTATACAAGGAAACACCTCGCCATGGTTTGCCCTCTAAAGCCACTAAAACCCACACTGTGATAATAGTAATACAGATGAAGACTATTTGAATGTGAAAGGGGCAGCACTGACCACTATAACATCCTCTGGCATCTCCTCTTCTAGGTCTTCTTTGGCTACTTGTTCCAGAGTTGCAACAGCAATTTCTCGCACCTTCTGAAAATAGTCATTCTCCAGATCTCGACACTGAGCAAATGTATGATTGTGTCAAAGAAGTCATCCACAGAGGACAACATTACTTACAGAGGACAACATTACTTACAAAGCAAAACAGGCAACCTGCTGGCTTGTATATTTACATATTATTTCATTAAATTTTACTAAGTTAGCAGTGTATCAGAATATACTCATATATTAACTATAGCATGTATTCAAATTAATAACAAATCTGTGTTACTGGAGATGATTCATGGCTGTTATGCTGACACAATAGAAAAAAATAAAAAAAGGATATATCCCTTGTGCAGTTTCACTGAAGTTGCCCACCATGTCTGAGATGCCTGCATCAAGCTTTTTGACTTCATCCTGAAATTGACAGAAAGAATCACTGAAGGTAAATGTGACAATCCAGCATAACAAAGTAAAATAAATTGTTCAATCTACATCCACAGAATCTACAATTCTTTAAAGCTACTCAGTACTCAAGTGGACTCCTTTTTGGATAAGGTACTTTTACCTCGAGCCTATTGTCCAGCTCAAATTCCAGTGTCAAGAGGTTATTACACAACTGGGTGATTTCATCATTACAGTGGTTGATCTTGAGCTTAAGTGTGTCTGGGTCTGCTAACTTCTGCAACTCTGCTATCTAGAAAGATGAAAACACGGGAGATTAGTTATCATATCTACTCAATTGCTATAGTTACAGTATTTATGTTAACAAAATAAAGCATACAGCTCCCTTTGGAAAAAGATGGATCTTTTCCACTTGCCTCATCATGTTGTGAATCAAATTTTGCCAGCACCTGTGACACTTTATTCTTGTAGTGTGTCTCAGCTGCATTCTGATTACTGAAGAAATAGTTCAGCTCTGACTCCCTGCGTGTGTGCTCAGCCAAGCCCATGTCGAACAACTGTTTGCACAGCTCCACCATTTGGTCCTCAAATGTAAGTGCAAGGTCAAAGAATTTAAATCAAGTAAAGACATTTCTACTTACATAGCACCTTTCAAGATAAAAATCACCAAGTGCTTCATGATAAAACACCCAACAACACAGGAAACATAAAAACAAATAAAACTAGGCAAAAGGAAGTTTAAAGAGATGCATTTTTAGCTACTTTTTAAAGGAGATCACTGAGTCCCCAGATCTCAGGCTGAGAGGAAGGGAGCCAGTGCTGCAAAGGTTCTGTCACCTTTGGTTTTCAGCTGTAAAGAAAAGTCTTGCTCAACTTGTTCAGTATGTCAAGTCAAAGTCAAAGTATTTTTATTGGTCTTCCTTGGTAGAAATTTGTCTTGGACAGAGGACTTTGCTGCACCGACAACACAAATGCATACAGACCCATATCACTGAACAAATAACCATTAATAAAGAAAATAAAAAAAACCTGAAAAGAGGACCACGGCATACCTGGTTGTGAGTAGTTAGAATTACAGTTATCTACCTAGCCTCAAGGATTTCCTGTTCACCTGTTCCTCCTGACATATCTGCTCATTAATAAGCTTCCCTAACAGAGGGATGAATGAATGTTTGTACCGATTATGTGTACAAAGAGGGACCCTGTACTTTTTTTTCATCTAAGTAGGTGGTATTCAAGTAGTTCATGTGAGATACTCTTGGCCTGTCTGAGGGTGGTTTGTTGGAACAGATGGGGTTAGCTGCACTGCTGAACCAATGATTTTACCTGCTGTTTATATCAGGCTCAGTATCTGAGCTTTTGATTTAACTGTCAAGTCACCAAATCAGCTGGTGATGGCATACCATAAAAAAGTGTGCCAGATTCAGTTGTTATCAATGTAAACTCCCAGGTAGAATTAAAATTTTAGCTAAAATCAATTAAAAAAAAACAATCTTGCATATGCAGACATTCTCTCCAAGTGTTAAATTAGTTGCATTATAGTTAAAATGGCATCGCCTGTACTTCTTTTTCTTTTGTATGCAAACTGACACTGTGGTTCCACCTCAATATGAATCTCATGAATGAACTGCTTCTCCAGAGCTTTCATGTTAAAGGAATACATCAATGTGGATAAGAAAACTAGGATAACAAAGGATATTTCTGAAGCAGAGGAGCCACTCCTGGAGTGCAACGTAGTATCTCTGCCTCTGGATCATCTTTAAACATGCTGTTAAACAGACATGAGTCATTGAGGAACTCCACGTAGGCATCCTGTAAGAGAGAAAAACTTTAGTGTGATATATTGTAATGCGTACACTTGAGCAACTGCATTAGCAACCGCAAACTTTATCACACCTTGTGCAATTTTAGCTCTGCTTCTTGGCTTCGCTGAGACTCGTCAGCTTCTTGTTTCTGCTGTTCTTCAAGCTTTATTTTCTCAAGAGGATATCGGTATTTGATTAATGCTTCCTTTCTCTGTATATATGTAAAAAGGTATGGCTTAGTTACTTCATTCAGTATCAAAAACAAATACGAATCTTTTTGATAAAATGATCACAAAAATGGTACTTCAAAAGGAAGAGGAGTATAAAAGTTACAAGACTACCCTAGTTTGCAGCTTGGATTTGTGTGGACTATACTTACTGTTTTCTTGTCAATTATTTTGTTGTCCAACCACATCAAGTTTGGAAAATAGGCAGCAATAAACAATGTGTAATCTTCCTCCTTGGAGACAGGATTTCCAGTCATGTAGATTTGGAACAATTTCGTAAACGTCTTGAGGTAATGCACCTTTGAATTATATCAGATTTGCATTATTTTATGTTTGCATTCTGCAATACTGTATTCTTAAACTGCAGTTCAAATTAGGTAAATAATGCTTGCAATACAAATATACAGTATTCTATATCATTTTTTTAATAAGAAAAAATTCTAACATTGTCCAACTGACTGATGAAGTTGTTTGCAATGAAGAAAAGACTGAGGTTTTCAAGTGTATCCATGTTCTCAATGATAGAGATTCTATTGTTGGACAAATTCAACATTTCAAGATTCCGCAGGGACTCCAGACCCTCAATTTTCTTGATCTTGTTGAAGGACAGATCTAAAAGACATGTCAAAATGATAGTCATTACCACATTATGCCTCTTATATGATATGAATTACAGCACAGAAAGAATGTTGACGAGAAACCCTGAACAGAATGTAAAGGTTTATCTTACTAAGGCACTTCAGATTGATCAGAGAGTCCAGGCCTTGAATCTCCTTTATGAGGTTGTTCTTCAGATCAAGGTTGACCAAAGATGTGAATTCCTTCAAGAGGTCAATCTTGATGATATCTGTAAACAAATGACCTCTCACTTATCTAAAGTTTATATACATTCATGCTCCAATTAATAGCTAAATTTTAAAGTATTCCTCACGTTTGTTATCCAGATGTAAATTCAGGACTTCCCTGTAGTGGATTCTTTCTGTCTTTGGAAAATCCCAAACCTGTTCTTCCGTGAGCTGCTTTTCTACGCTTACAGCTTCCCGGAGGATATTCTCATCAATACAAGTAGGCAGTGTTTCCATGTTGCTGTTAGTTTTTCAGGTGCACTGGACTGCAACTCACTTTCTGTTCAAATCAGCGAGATAAGACAGTTTCAGTTAAAAATTATGCCAAGTCAATTAATACTTTTGAAGGTGATGCAAGAATCAGATATCCTCAATTGAATAATGTGAAAGTCTCAGGTAGCTAACGTTAATACTTACAAATGGTAACAGGAGTGTCTATTATGTTATTTTTTTTGCCGATGTCAAAGAGTCAAAAATAGGCCATCCACATAAAGCGACTTTGTGGGTGAGTAACGTTGTTCTTGTTTACACACTGTTACATAGCAACAGGTTAACTCTTAGCTGCGTTCAAGTACATTCAAGCGACTGAGTTAAAATCATTTTATTGAAAAAAAAACAAAACTATCTTACAGCTACAGAATTGTATGTTTCAATTCAGACCAATGAAACTAATGAACTGAAGTGAAAACAACAATATCAAATAAAATAATCGTTAGTTATGGAGATGAAGATTTTTGCAGATGATTTAGGCTACTTTGGTTAATGTCTTGGGGGGGAAAAAACCCCCAGTATGAATAATTACATTTTACAAGTTAAAGTGCATTTTTGTTATTAGTTATCTTAATATGTTATATTGATATATCATATTTTTTTTTTATTTCTAGTCATAGTTTTCCGATATAGAAAATGTTTCATTCAGGTGCGTTCGTTGAACGCAGCTTCAGTTGCTAAATATAACTGCCATCGATTCCAGCCAAACACATTGAAGGGTTAATTTTTTTATCCAATAGAACCACTCAATAGGCGTGGCTTAATCGTACCGCCTCTGGGCCTCAGCCTCTGTCATTCCCAAGCGGATCATTTGTTGTCAAAATGGAGTTCTTGCTTGGAAATCCTTACAGCACTCCCGTGGGGCAATGTATAGGTACGTCAGGCCTTGAGATTATTTTTGAGTAATGTGGTGCCTCTTTCACCATACTGGTTTAAAGAATGTATTACTAGTAAGGACGGTTGCCTTTGGGGAAAAAGCGAGCTAGCTGGCATCTTCTTTGCAAACGTCATTTGCTTAGAACAAGCTTTCGGCTAAACGTTAGCCAGCTAACCTATCAAACTTAGTCCGTTACAAACACAAGTGCATTACGCTTGATGTATTTGTGTAGAAATGTCTTGTCGATTGAAATATATTAAATCGCTATGATTTTAATGGTAAGAGTAGTGAGTTGGCTGTCAGAGCACTAGCTGACGTAGAAATTTCTCTCAGTCACTAAACAATAGTTGACCAAATTCCCTGGTCAACCTCCTCTTTGTTTTTAATTTGCAATCGCCAGATGTGCGGTGCTTACTCGTCTTGCAGAGAAGAAAGGCATGTGGCCTACCACATCCATTCGGTGTGGTTGCATGTCTTTACAACCTGTCTATTATATGCAGAACTCAAAGAAGTTCAGATTCAGACCAATTTTAGCTTTGCAATGTTAGACGACAATGCAAACGATGTCATTGACAGGGTAGATATGTAGCTTAGCGTCAATCTTTAAAAGTGTCTTCTGGACGCAGAACATGCTTGTCATTTGCTAACCCTCCTTCACTTTTAGTTAAATTGAATCTTAGTCATGATGAAGTATCCCCAAAAGGACACCAATTTGTTTTACAACGTTATGACTGCTCTTTTCCTGTTTATAGAGAGACCACCATTTTTTGAATTACTCTTAGTTATTCATAAACAATTTCATTTGGACTTCTCTTGCTAATGTTTAAGAACTTGTGCAAGATTGAAAATTAAAACATATTTTAAAAACATATTTTATGTGGCCTTTTCCTGGTCAGTTGATATTTAATAAATCTTGCAAAACACATCTTTACCAAACACTATTCTCTCAGTTTTCATCTATATTTATCCATAAGTCATAAAAGCATTTGATGATTAAGTTTTTTTGATAGTCACACTAAATGGACTTTATAAATACAGGCAAGCCTGTGTAAATATCAGACTTAAACATGCTCAGAATAAGTTGTTTTTTATACTTTATGCATATAAATATAAAAAATGGAAAGGGAGACTTGTATCTCATTGTGTACCCTACAGACATTTGTCTTGGCCGTCCAATAAGATGCATGCAGCACAGCTTAGATTTCACCATTTCACAGAGCTGTCAGTATCCCCAGCCAGATCTCTAGGTTGAGTTGCAGCACTGTGTGGGGCTTTAACCAACTGTTTGTTACAGTGATAGTGATCTGTACTTCTCAGTAGAGTGGCAATGGATCATCTTACCTGGCACAAAGAGAGGAGATGGAATATATCAATTCTCCACAAATAGATATGACATAAGTAGAATTTGCAACAATTTTCAGTTGTAAGGTGACTAGTTCTTGGCAGTTATTTGGTGTCAAAGTTTTAGTATAACTAAGGCAAGTTAAGAAGGGGAAACTTATAGATACAGTTAAGCCAAGTGATTTGGATAAGTAAAGAATGGAGAAATGGCTAGTCATACAATTCTACTACTAATAGGCAAGAGAGGGACTTTGTGGCTTTGTTGGCAAGTGCATGGCACAGCTTGGCTCTGTTAAAGCCACGTGATCGACTAGCTTCACTTGTTTGGTGTCAATTCCCAGGTCCTGTGTGGGTATGTGTGTGTGTGTGGTGATGGATGGGGTATGAGGAGTTGCCATGAGAGTTTTACAAATTTTGTGTGTCAGTCTCGGACATTTAACTTTTTTGTTATCTTTCCTTCTCTTGCGCTTGTGCTCTGTCCTGCCGCGACATGGCAATCCCCTTGAGGAGATTACATGGGATATGGCAGATGAAGAAGCTGATGGTTAATTCTTCCAAACTCATGTTCTATATGCTCCACATTCTAATACCCAGAAGCCAGAAACAGCGATGACTTTAAATGTTTACAAAAAAAGACAAAAATGTCTCTCGGTTGTCTAGTTTGCTTGCAAGTTGATTAGAGACTGAAATGTCCTGTGTTGAGAGTCACATTTAGGCAGCACAGCTCAGCAAGAGGCCTTTGGTCTGTGTGTGACTGCTTGCTCAGGGCCTCGGGGAAAGGAGCTCTTCCTGTCCCAGCTCAAAAACTCATAGGATGGGAATCTCACAAGTCACAGCTAGTCATTCATTGCTTGCTGTGAATGACTTCTTGTATTTTGTGGGAGTCTCACCCGAATAAAGCAGCATGATGGATGGACTTGGAGGAGAGAAAAGAAAGAAAGAGACAAGGTGAGGAACAGCGAAGGCTTGAGTCTCAGCTCATCACTGTTACCTCTCATGATCCAGATCCAGTTATTTACTGTTTATTAGCAAAATGCTAGTAAATAATAGTGTTGACTGTGAAGGAGACGTCATCACCGTGGTTCCTGCTTTTGGCTACTTTAACGGTTGTGACTAAATATACAGCTGCATCACACCCACAGTCAGATTATTTCCACTTGAATCATCAGAAGAGGCAGGTGGTTGGGGATATATAATTAAACATGACATTTTCTTGCAAGATCTGATAACAGCAATGTTAAAGTGAAAAGGCGTGAACAATTGTACTCATCTTACCTGTCTCCTGATCCCAGATTTAGACATTACCACAATCCTTCTGACAGAGATTAGTGTCCAGTCAGGCTATTAATAAGTCTTGTTGGGTGTGGACAGGCTTTTCAGGTCTTAAAAAGGAAACTTCAAGGTAAAAAAAGAAAAAAGCTTATTCACCTGAATTTTTAATTGCAATAATGAAACCACAGAAGGATGAAGCATTTTATTCGGACAGTTTTCTATAATTAGTTTACATACATTAATATTCTTACGAAACACATTCTGAGGTTTGCCGACATGTTCACACGTCAGTTGCCCATGATGTGCTATGTAAACCATGGACTTGAAGTTTATATTTAATTAGTGTGCAACAACTGAGCGTGGCTGAAAATGGAGTTAATGCTTTTCTTGGGACAGTTGTGCGCGTGTATGTGGAGGGGCGTGTGTGTATGTATGTGGAGGGGTGTTTGTCTGGGTATGTGGAGGAGTCATTTGTGTGTGTATGTGGAGGGGGCATTTGTGTGTGTGTGGAGGGGTGTTTGTGTATGTGGAGGGGCATTTGTGTGTATATGGAGGGGCGTTTGTGTGGGTATGTAAAAAGGCATTTGTGTGTAGAGAGGCGTGTGTGGGTGGAGGGGCAGTTGTGTGTATGTGGAAGGGCGTGTGTTTGTGGAGGGGTATGTGTGTGTATGTGGAGGGACCTTTGTGTATGTGTGTATGTGGAAGGACGTTTGTGTATGTGGAAGGGCGTCTGTGTGTGTGTGTGTGTGGAGGGGCGTTTGTGTGTGTAAGTCAAGTCAAGTTTGTGTGTGTCGGTGGAGGGGCTTGTGTGTGTGTGGGTGAGAGTGTGGGTAAGTGGGGGATGTAGGTAAGGGTGTGTGTAAAAGGAGGACCTAGGTGAGTGGGTATGGGTGTGGTGCCAGTGTGTGTGTGGGGGTGGATACGTGGGGGTGCAAGTGTGTTTATGCGGAAACGGCTAGGACATGCACTTTGGGGGACGTCCTGGCCGGACATGGAGGTGTTGGCCTTGGGTCGCCCTGCCACATCTGGCCCCCTTCCAGTAGGGGGGTGGGGACTGCCCTCCCGGGCCTAGGGCGGCTCCCTGGCTGCGGTCGCTGGGTGCCTGGGTCGTTGGGGCGGCTGCTCCTGTCCGGCTCCTGTCCGGCTCTTTGGGGGCCCCAGGTAACGGGGGTGCCTTCTGCCGCCAGCGGCTCACCTTCTGGGGAGAGGTCTACTTCCCTCTGGACCTACATCTGCTGTTGGGCTGGGTATCATCACTAATTCCCTGAATCGATTCGATTCACAATAGTCTATTTCGATTCGATTTCGATTTTATTCGATTCGATTTCGATTCATTTACAGCTAATTGTTTAACAAAACTTATTTTTCTTTAATCTCAGGTAACTTTTTACATAAAACACGGAGCATGATCATAAAATTGCTCTACATTGCGCAATGTCATCAGAAAATATGGACATACCTGCAAAAAAAATAAAAAATAAAAATTGGACATAAAAAAAAATCAATCCTTAGTTTTATGAATCGATATTGAATTAATTTAACTAGAATCGATTTAAATCGATTAATCAACTTTTTAAACCCACCCCTAATTTCCTGACCCCTCCCCCGCTCTCCACTACATACACAGGTAGGGTTGTGGGAGGCATGCACGTTGTGCTTGGTGGGGCAGGTGGGGCCATCATAGTGGCCCTGCTTGCTGCACCCTACGGAAGCCCGCCTCTCAGTTTTTAATTCCACTTAGTCACCAAAACACAAAGACAATTTACAACACACAAACACTTCTTGGGGGGTGGGCCATGCAGGGTCAGGTGGGCGTGGCTGCTCAGGTGGCCTCACCCCCAGCACGGTGCGGTTACTGCCCCTCAATTTAAACCCATTTTAATTGCAATGGCACACTATTACATTCCTTCATCAGCGGGGGAGGCGAGGGCGATGGGGTCATCTAGTGGGTGACCCCGGGGTGGGGTGGGGGCATAGGGGCTGGTCACATGGGCCTGTGCGGGCTGCCCTGGGGGGTGGGTGGCGTTGGGTGCCCGGCTCAGGGATTTTTCACCTGCTGGCCCGGGGTTGACCCCCACGGGGCATGAGAGATGAGGGTGTCTGGGAGCTTATGTGTGGGTGTTGATATGGGTAAAAGGTGAGAGAGTGGAGGGGTGGCGAGGGGAGGTGTGAGAGTGAATCTGGCTGTGGATGAAAGGGGAGAGACGGGTTGGAGGTGGGTGGGTGGGTGGTCGGAGGACAGGGGTGTGAGTATGTGTGTGTGTGTGTGTGTACAGGAATAGGGAGTAAATGTGTGGGCGGAGGTACATGTGTGGAGGATGTGCGGTTTTTTAATGTAAAGCACTTTGTGTTGCCTTTGGCACGAAAAAAGAGCTTTAAAAAAAAGTTTGATTTGAGTTTGATTATTGTGTGGGTGGCATACGTGTTGAGGGTGTGTGGGGGTTAGGGAGGAGGGTGGTTGTGGATGGGTGGAATGGGTTCTTGGGGTGCGCGGCTCGGGCACTGGGGTGCGGACTGACCCCTGTTGGATGGCCGTCTGGGGGGCCCGGGGTCCCCCCAGGTGACGGTGCGGGCCCTTTGCCTGTGGGGGCGTCCCTGGGCTCTTGGGCCAGGGGGCCCTGGGCCCCGTCCGTCCCGGTCGGCCGGTGCTCGGCGGGGCTGGCGGCTGCTGATCTCGGCCTGCCAGGCCCGGTGCCCCGGGCTGCGGGGGGCTCAGGCTGGGGCCTCCCTCTGACACCTTCCCGGGCGGCTGCATGGTCTCTCCGTGGTGGGGGGGTTGGGGTCCGTGGTCCTGAGCAGCTGCCGATCACCCGGGTCTCGGGGGGGCTGCTGGCTTGCCTCTGACCTTTATGCAGGCGCGATGGCATCTGCATGACCACTGCATGACCACTGCATGTCCACTCTTCCTTGAACGTCTCCACTCTGTATACTCGGCGTGCTGTTACATTCACCGTGTTGTCATTTAGCTGTATCTACCAATGGATACTCTCAGCTAGTTTTCTTTGCGTGTGTTCTTATTGTTCTTACTGTTTTGGTATCGATAGAGATATATTGCTTCCTTTCAGCTAGTCATTTTTTCTTTTTCTTGCTATTATTATTATTATTATTATTGTTGTTAATAATAAATTATTATTATTATTATTATTATTAATAATAGCAATAAGGTGCACATTTTAATTAAAAAACTAAAAATTACATTGTTTTCAAGAGGGACTTTATATATACTGTATAAAGCTGTACTTGACAAAGTAAATTTGCTCAGCATAAAACAGCAGCCAGACATTCATTCTGTTTGCTACAATGCTGCACAAGACAGGTGGGGGGGAAGAAAAGAAAAGAAAAGTGATAGGGCATGAACGATTGTACTCATCTTACCTGTCTCCTGATCCCAGACTTAGACATTACTTCAATCCTTCTGACAGAGATTAGTGTCCAGTCAGGCTATTAATAGATCTTGTTGGGTGTGGACAGGCTCTTCAGGTCTTAAAAAGGAAACTTCAAGGTAAAAAAAGAAAAAAGCTTATTCACCTGAATTTTTATTGCAATAATGAAACCACAGAAGGAAGAAGCATTTTATGCAGACAGTCTTCTATAATTAGTTTTACATACATTAATATTCACAAAACACATTCTGAAGTTTGTTGCCGACATGTTCACACGTCAGTTGCCCGTGATGTGCTATGTAAACCATGGACTTGAAGTTTATACATATTTTAATTGGTGTGCAACAACTGAGCGTGACTGAAAATGCAGTTTCATGCTTTTTCTTGGGACAGTTGTCAGATTGCTGTGAAAACAGTGGATACAATTTCAAAGCTGTAATTTTGTTCTAATACCAGCCACAGTGTCTGTTTGGATTGCTGAATTACCAAAGACCAAGGCTCTATTATTACTCATGCTCACATACTGTATGTGCCACGGCAGAACTAAATTGTACCTGTTTGAATGAAGTCATATATTTTTCTCCACAAGTAGCATTAGTCGATTACAAGTAACCCTTTGGTGAATAGTGAACAATATCGATTAAGACACTGGCTTCATGCATCAGAGGACTCGTATTAAAGCCAAATAAAAGAAGTGTTCTTTACTTGTGGCTCAAGAACCATTTCTGTATATAGAAGAATCAATGCGGCACAGTGTAATTAACGTTCTGGTTGAACTCTTCGTATTTTCCTCCAGAGAGAGCCACAGATGGAGGCCTCCAGAACGAAGACTGGACACTCAACATGGAGATCTGCGATATCATAAATGAAACAGATGAAGGGTGAGCAGAAAATTAATTATCACTCTGTTTATTTAGTCTTATCATTATTCTGTTGGATTATTGAGGGTATCTGGGATAAAAGTCCTTCTGGTCTCACAGCACTTTGGAATAGAACTGTTATTGTCATTTGTTGCCCTCTAGCTGACAGAGTGACTCAAGCAAATAATACACTGACCATTGTTATTTGTCAGCAGACACAAAGTCTTTTGTTTTCCTGAGGTGGCAGTGACTGACTGACTGACTGAATGAATTAATTCAATCTTGAATCAGCTTCCTACTTTAGAAAAATGCCTGGCTGTTGTTTAAGACCATAAAACTACAAGATTTTGTATTTTTTATAGCTCTAATAAATCTAATCTTTGTATAATTTGATACAAAATGTTATTGGAAAAATTTGTTATTTTTTTTAGATGCAAATAAGTATTTTTGATTAATTTTAACTTGCATTTTTGCCAGCCCTTATTGGTAACTCAAGATTTACATGCAATAAGACCCTCAAACAAACAAAATATAAATTAATTTGATCAGCACTTTTGCTCTCATGACCATTTGTTGCTCTCTGTTCCATTTATCCACACCGGACTGGGAAAAAGGGCTTTTGTCTTCTCTGTGCCTTCTACATGGAACATGTTGAAAAAGGCCTGGAAACTAACAGAACTTATTATGTTGAATGACTTTAAATCCAGACCGAGAGCACTTGAGACAGCCTCCTTAACTTGTAACTGTTTTATATGGTTTATACATCATTTTTATTATTGTTGATTGTAATTGTAACTTTTTGCAGCCTCTTGGCTAGGACTCCCTTGAAAAAGAGGTTTTTAAACTCAAAGGGACTTTCCTGGTTAAATAAAGGTTAAATAAAAATAAAAAACAGCAATGGGATTCATTTATGGTAAAGGTATATGATAGAAACGGTTTGTAATAAACATACATTGTGGAGTCTGATTAAATGTGCTCATCAGGGATCACAGTTATAGAAAAAAATGTTTTCTGACAAGAATGCTGCATCTAAAATGTTTTTCTGATATGTCATTTTCTATTTTCCTCTTTTCTTTGTTTCACATTCCTCATGCCTACACTCACTCATTATCTTGATATGCAACACAGCCCTTTTTGCCACACAGAAACACACATAGTAAATGCAGAAGAAGAGAATACCTCTTGTCGTCAAGATGTTCAGTGAGATGAACAATGTCTGGCGAACCACTGAATTGGAAATTCAGGAAATATTCTGCATCTGCTTAAAGCCACTCTTGTAAGATGTTGCCTCACCACATGCTTTGATGTGCTTTCAAATAATCAGCCCCCTCCCTCTTTTTGGTAACAATTATGACAACAGATGGTGTGAAATGAAACAAGATTAAAACAAAACTGTTGCAGCACCCAAACAAAAGGCAACTGTAACAAAGATTCAAAAACATGTATATCTAGGAAACACACTCATGTACATTATGTTTTTATGCTTTGCAGGGACTTCTTGTTCTATCCATCTCTGTCTGTTTCAGCAGCTTCACTAAGTATCTGTACTGTAGCTCATGAAGGAGCTCATAAAAGCTTATTATGTCTCATCTGCTGTGAAGAAATGGGGAGTATTAGGCAGACAGCCAGGCTGAACTCTTCATGCTTGGACAGCTTTGATCTTGCTTTAGGAGAGGCATTCTGTAGTCATGCAGAAAGAAAAGAGAGATCCAGATGGTGTGACAGCACTTCTCTGTCTCTGTCAAATAGTTACACTGGCAGACAGATCAGCATCTGTTGTAGTGGCACAGAAAAGAGTGTATTTGAATAAAGTCAGTGATGTTATACTTGTTCTCAGCAGGGGGAACTGAATGCAGCTGTAACTTCTCTGCTGTTTCTTTCCAGGCCAAAAGATGCCATGCGGGCACTGAAGAAGAGACTGAGTGGCAACAGGAACTACAGAGAGGTTATGCTGGCACTAACGGTAAAAAGTTCATAATTCAGCTGGCAATGAATTTAGCCGACATACAAGTAGGCATTGTGAAGCCTCGTAATGAAGGACGTGTTGTCTCTTCTCTTATTTTGTTTACAGCACTGATGTTTTTTTTTTAGTTGGGTTCACACTCCCTTACATCTTTGATATTTCTGCTAGTGAAAGCCCTTACATGTTGCAAAGACAAGAAGCTTTTACAGAGAAAAGTGAGTTACACATATACCCAAATGAAGTACACGAGGAGATCATTTGGCCACTTAAGAATTTTTATTGAAAAGGGGAAAAAAAGGAGTCATGAATTTCCCTTTAGGGATAGAAGGTCAAAACAACCAAAAATAGATATAAAGTGATCAGAAACAAAATTTTGGCTAAAGACATTTACAAACCTGCGACTCAACTCTTTGAAAACATGAGAAAAGCGGGTAATAAGGCTGTATTAAACCAAATCACAGACGAATGTAATACAAAGTTCTTATGATAACTCCCTGATGGGCATCGATCGGCTGCTGGGACCCAGAAATAAGCCAGTAATAAAGAAGCTGTAAAACCAGGAACAGATTAACAGTGAGGGGGAGGGAGCATCTCAGCAAACATTTAACATTTGTTGAATGAGATGTTTTAAAATGCTGTCCAGTCTTCCTCTTCTTTTCCCCCCTTTATTAATTAATCAGACATCAAACTCTCTGTAATGTTCTATCTTTGTGCAGGTACTGGAGACGTGTGTGAAGAACTGTGGGCACAGGTTTCATATTCAGGTGGCTAACAGAGATTTCATTGATGGTGTTCTTGTCAAAATCATCTCCCCTAAAGCCAATCCTCCCACAATCGTGCAAGACAAAGTGCTGTCTCTCATACAGGTACGTTTTATTGTATTACATGTCTCCCCTTTAATACTCAGAAAGTACTTGAGAAGGTGTGAGGTATATTTTACTAGAAAATTTGTTTGATATGTTGCTACATAGGCCAGTGCTTCATGCTCCACTTCCCAGATGTTGCATAGCAAACTGTGTTGCTTCTTATGTTGTCTTACCTTGTTACCTGAGGTCACCTCAGCCAGCAGATGGTGTTCTACGTGTCACTTCCTGCTGTGCTTTAAATATTTATTACCATTTGGAAGTCTCCTTCCACATGTGTTTCTCGTTGAGAACTTTCATACAGTCTAGAAACAAAGTACTTGTTTTATTTTTTGGTTTTATTTCATTTTTATTTTCAGTGGTCATCAACATATCAAAATATTTCCCTGATTTTTTTTGTGTGTATGTGTTCTGACAGTCCTGGGCTGATGCCTTCAGGAGTAGTCCTGATTTAACTGGAGTGGTTCATATTTATGAGGAGCTGAAGAGGAAAGGTATTGAGTTTCCAATGGCAGACCTGGATGCATTGTCTCCCATTCACACACCACAGAGAGTAAGGAGAAAACTGCAAACAGATGCAAAGTATAACATGTACATGCACATAGAGGCATCCTACACAGTTTGTATGTAAATCATAGGGCACACCAGAGGTGGACCCAGCCATGATCAAGTACCTTGCCCCAGTCTCACCTGCTGCCGGGATTCCGAAGCCCACCCCACCTGCTCCTGCCACTACACAGGCCTCTGATATGCCCGGCCCCATCACAGCCACACCTGAACAGGTAATGGCAACATCATTAAAACATCAAGTCTATGTCGTGCTGACTCTGACTAAGTCTGGATGTTTTACATCAATCTTGTGTGCTTTCAGATTGCCCGCCTGCGGAGTGAGCTGGATGTCGTGAGAGGAAATATTAAAGTCATGTCAGAGATGCTAACTGAGATGGTGCCAAGTCAGGAGGATGCCTCGGACCTGGAACTACTTCAGGTTAGACTGGTACACTTAAAACAGTGTAACCGGTTGCTTGTGTCATATATGAAGTGGAATTGTTTTAAATCATAGCTACCAATATTAGAATAAACCTGAGTTGGTATGATTTTGTTTCACATTTAAAACTGAATACAAACTTATGCAAAATAACTTTCTGTATATAACCCCCACTGAAGAAAAGCTAACGTAGCAACTTGGTGTTGTAGCTCTGTTCATCCACCAGGTGGAGTAATATATTAAGTTTTTTCACCCACAACTTATCAATAGCTGTGAGACTCTTGTACTGTGATGAAATTCCTGGAACTGGCAATCAACCAGTGTTACAGAAACCCATGCAGAGTTTAATCTCCTTGGGCCAAATCCATTCAGGTATTTGTGTCAGCCCCAAAGATCTGGCCTTGTGCTGAGGAACTTGTGCCAGTAGTAATTGTTATGTGACACCTTTTACGACTCATTGCTTCTTTTTTCAGCTACTACATAATACGCTTTTACAAAATGCAGTTAGGAAAATACAGAGTTTTTAACTTGCTCAGCTCTGAGTCCCTTGTAAAATGCACATACTGTGCATTTGATGCACAGTTGATTTTTGTAGTTGCAGACAATGCTTTCCCCATATTCATAAGTCACTGCTTGTCCACATCCTTGCATTTCACTTTTTCTCTGTCTCTCTTTAATGTCCCAATTATTATGTACCAAGGAGCTGAACAGAACATGCCGGGCGATGCAGCAAAGAGTGGTTGAGCTGATTTCTCGAGTTTCTAATGAGGAAGTGACCGAGGAGCTGCTGCATGTCAACGATGACCTCAATAATATTTTCCTTCGATATGAGAGGTACGTTTTATCAGTCGATCCCAACAAGAGGTGAGAAACCATTCTTGTTTTTGTCATGGTGCTAACAAAAGGTTGCAGATGAAATTC
The DNA here is from genome assembly GCA_037177055.1 of Atherinosoma microstoma. NCBI lineage: Eukaryota > Metazoa > Chordata > Actinopteri > Atheriniformes > Atherinidae > Atherinosoma > Atherinosoma microstoma. The sequence goes on along the minus strand of JBBBVU010000022.1, from coordinate 11,937,010 downwards.
CCCCTAGATTTTATCATGCCTACTGTAAGCAGATCAAATAATAATAAATTTTTTTGAGCAAATAGGCTTTGTATGGATTACGTAGATTGCATTTTGAGCAAAACCAAAGATTGGGAAGTGAAGCATACACTGTACAGAACTGATTGTTTTAATGTATTCAGGGGCATCCAACTACTAAATAAATCTTTCATCATAACATTTGACGATGAAAGACATGCATGTATTTGAGTCTCAAAAAGCACGAGTTGAAACATTCATAAAATGTTATGTTTCTTGCAGGTATGAGAGGTACAGGTCGGGTAGGGCTGCACGAAACAATGGGGTAAGTACCATAAACAGAGGCTCTGCATGAAATAACACAAACCTAATGCATCAGTATTCTCTTCAGGAATTAATTGTTTTCTATTTGATTTGAGCTTGTTTCCAAAAACCCTTTTTACACATTAATGCATGGTCATGTGTTGTAGTTCGGTTCTCATTAAAGATGCTGTGAAAGATGTTTAAAACTTGATTTTTTTTCATTTTAATATCTGAATTGCAAATGATTGTTTTTTATTCACAAATTGTCTTTTATTGGTGCTATAAAACCTCAAGTGCAAAACATTTTCAGCTTAATAAAACAGGACAAGTAAAGCACTTCTAATCTTCTATATTAAGTATGAACCATTTGTCAGAGGACTGGAGCGTCCCACATTGCTGGTTTTGTTTGCATTATTTTGATCTGTCTGTGTGCTCTGTCTGTTTGTGTTGTGACTAGCTGACCGAGGCAAGTATTACACCAGTACAATGTTCCATCCCAACCAGTTTATTGGAATAAACAGATGGCTGAATGTTGACACGTCTGCTATATGGAGATTGACTTATATGACGTGTCAGCATCAGTACCACTGTGTGAAACTAGATAGTGTGTTCTTCCCTACCCTTCTGTGTATGTCTTTGGCACATCCGTCACTGTGTTTGTCTAGCTCCCAGTACTGTTCTTTTGAATAGCCTCCAGTCCTTAAATGATGACCCATAGTCTGTCTTAAGTTGTGTAGTTAGTCCTGTATCTGCAGCTAAAAAGTCTTTCTTTTGTAAACAAACATAATTAGCAAAATACTTAACTTCTCGAACTGCATTTGCAGGAAGTATTTTGTTACATTCACTTCTCAAACCAAAGCTTTAAACTCTTTTCCTATCCATTGCTTCTAAGATGTTAACTGAAGCCACAGAGGACAACTTAATAGACCTGGGCCCAGGTTCTCCTGCTGTGGTCACACCCAAGACCACATCCAGCCCTGCGCTCTGCTCTGCTGCTGGGGCAACAGCTTCCACGGCCCACAATCCTCCTACAGCTTCTCTATCCACTGCACTAGCTGGTATAGGTAAAACCAAAATACTTAATATCTGCTTTTTAAGTGAGTTTAAGATATTCTCTTCCTTATTTTTGTTTTTGTGTATTTGTGCATTTTCTTGTTTTTGTTATAGGAAATTGATGGCAGCAAAAAAAAAAAAAAATAATTTTTTTTTAAAAATTGAAGTTTACATCAGATTTAATGCTACAGCTCATAGGCAAAAGAGGGGAATGCAAACGGTATAAAAGACAAAGTCCGCAACATTACCGCTTTTCAGAGCAGGTCTGAAAGGGGCTCAACACTCTTATCAGGTCTGTAGCATCTCCCCTCTCCAGTCTCTGCACCTCTGATGTAGAGGAGCAGCAGAATGTAAAAATAGCTTAATATGATGCAACTAAAGGAACATAACTCATGCTAGAAACTCTCCCCTGTTGGTCTTTAGGAAGTATCTTCACTCTCAAGTATTATGGTTCAAGGTTAAATTTATTGCTGCTCTTATTGAATGCAGCACATGAAGGCACAGTGCAGTAGAGAAGTACCAGTTTGTTGACATAAAAGATGAATCCTCACTGCATTCATGTAAAAAAAAACAAAAAAAAACTGCTGCATTTTTTACAATATTCCTCCATTATTTACCATCTTTCTTTTTTATTTTTCCTTCCTTGGATGTCTCTGGTGTCTGCTTTTCTCTGTTGCCGTCTTGCTCCAGATGTAGGTTCAAACAGTGTGAGCGGTACCCTGTCGTCTCTCTCTGCCCACAACAAGGATGACTTTGACATGTTTGCCCAGACCAGAAGCAGCTCTCTGGCTGAACAACGTAAAAAGTAAGTCCACATTTTCATTTTACTTCTCAGGCAGCCCAAATTCTCTCATGCTATCATTCAAGGTGTGCTTTATTTATGTCAAATAACAATCAATAACCACTTTTAGTATTTAAACTGAAATCCATCCTTGGTCGCTTTTGCATTTTGTTACATGATGCTCCCTGTATTAAGGTTTTTGTTAATGATGGTTATTATACTTTCTTTTAGTCATTTACTGTAACTTGAGGGATTTTGTCCTGCATGTCCTAGTATGTTCAGTTCTCAGATGTTGTATGTGCAAATTGGAAGAGTATATTTTGATGTCTTTTGACACACACACACACACACACACACACACACACACACACACACACACACACACACACACACACACACACACACA
>JBBBVU010000022.1:11916878-11934050 GCA_037177055.1 Atherinosoma microstoma | reverse complement strand
ATATATATATATGTATATATATATAATGCGTATATGTATATATGTATATGTGTGTGTGTATGAATGAATGAATGAATGATTTATGTATAATTAGTTGGGCTAGTATTCATGGAAATGCTCGTCATTGTCATATTTTTAATCTGAATAGACTTCAAATTTGAACATTTTCTACATTTGCCTTGTTTGTTAGAATTTAGTTCTATATTTTCTGTGCTAGATGTTTACTGTGATGTATTTTGATTTTGTGCACAGTGTCAAATATGAAGACCCTCAGGCTCTGGGTGGCCTGGCTTCTGCTTTGGATGTTAGACAACAAAATGCAGGAGGGGTGAGTATACGAAGAAAATATTCTAAAGCAGCTTTTTGTCGTGTATCAAGTGTGGAATATGTGTCATTTACATGGGTGACAAGCCTTTTTTTTTTATACAAGTCTGTTAAAAGCCTCGGGCAAGTCCCAGAATTATTTTATACCATTACTTTTGTTCTGTGCACTGATCCCTTCATCAAATACAAGGGAATACTCTTGTACACCCACTATTTTTACCAGTAAAAAGTCCGGACATGATGGTTCAAACTTTTTCGAACCATGCAACTAAGGAAAATGGAAGAGAATTTCAACTAAGTACTAACTTGCAAATCCTGCTGTTTGTGCTTAGTTGTTTCTTTTTCTTTGCCATAGTGATTCATCATATGTCTGTCAGTCACAGAAAAAATAGGTTCTAGGTTGAAAAGCAGAAATCTTATCCAGGAGAAAGTAACTCAGAAATCACAGACGTGTTTCAAATTTCCCCTTGCACACACTGATATTTTTGTATGGTTATCTCCAGGTACACAAATGATTCTGAAACCAATGCACAGGCACATACACACCCACATCCACATCCACATCCACACACACTGATGGTTGCGTATTGCACTTTTATTTTAAGCCAGGAGACTTATTTCTTATTTAGTATTTTTATGTTTATTAAGCTCAGTCTCCTCTTTTTCTTTCTTTTTTTCCTCATCTTCATCTTTTTGGAATGATCTTTTCTCCATTTTCTTATGTTCTCTTCTTTCAATGGCAGTCGTCTCTTGGACATTTGACTTCTCCTCTGTCTTCTTTCTCTGCACTTTGTGCTATGCTGTGGTGGGGCCTTTCTTCTCTTGTGTAAGGTGTTATTCTGTTGTTGATTCAGCTGAGGGTAAAAGGGGATGATAACCCAGCAGATCAGGAGCTGCCCATAGACAGCTGGCTTATTACCCAAGGAATGGTGAGGACTCTATCCACAGTGTGTCCTCCTACCCCTCTCTCATGTCCACCATCATCTTCTTTGGAATTGTCTGTCATCCTCATAACTGCTGCTTTTAACTTGTTGCCTCATTTCACTGCTCTATCCCTTAAATCCTCAAACAATCCCAGTAAGACAAAAAATGTTTCCCTCGTTTTGAACTTTCACCTTGATGCTTAGTACAGATGTTGCACTATAGTTTTGGGCAATATGATAAAGTAATGCATAATTTTGAGGTTTGGTGGATTTATTATTTTTTGACCATTGGATTGGATGAAAACAACCAATCTTCCCATCATTTAGCTATTAGATATATATGAGAAGTAATGTATGTCATTGGAGTGGTAAAACACCCATTTGAATTAAGTATTTATTCATATTTCCCACCTTTTCTTTTGCTCTTACTGAATGAGCACTAAACACTATACTGTGTATCATTCTGATGATCACCTTAATGCCACTAATTTCTAATGATAAGCCTAATGGGTCACAAAGAGATTTAATCGCCTCCACTGTCTCTTAACAATCCTGCACTTAAACAACAAAGTAGATACTCCTACTACGCAGCAAAACCAAATCCCATGTGGGAGCAGTGTTCAAGTGCCACCAGAACAGTTAACAGTAAGTTTCAATAAGATGTAAGACATTAAATCATGCATTTAACTGAAAATGGTACAAAGACAACTTATAAAGTGACGCTGGCTGTCTGAGTTCATTTAAGACAGACTGAAGCAAAGTGGAAAGTTAACTTGCAGTGTGAGTATTTTTTGGAAATCATGAATGGAGCTTCCATCAAGGATTAAAAGAGAAGGGCCACTTTACTTGCAGCATCCATATATATATGGGAGTGCATCAGTACATGTGGAGTGGATGACTTGCACGGTTGAAATGGCATCATTCATTCTGAGCCATGTTTGCAGGTCTAGGAGCAACTTATTCATCAGGTCAAAACCAACTCACATTCTGCACATCTCACAGCAGCTTGTGTCGACAGTAAAAGGGACTTGGGTGCTAAACTGACCAGCTTGTAATCCAGACCTGTCACTCAGTGAAAATATCTGGAGCTTTACGCGATGTAAAATACAACAAAGGAGGCCTGTGATGTGTTGTTTTTGTAACATTTCCAACATTTTTGGAAACGGGCTTGAAAAAAATAATGAATAAGGTGATGGTGGTTTGCTGCGTGGTGAGTTTGTCAGTCGTCCCCAAATAGTTTGTGGATGTTAATACACAAGTGATTAATGTAGTCACATACTAACCACAAATGAACAAGCTAACTAACAATAATGAATAGATATAACAATTCGAGTGATGTTGCGAATGTTTCGGTATGTCTGATTACACTTTGGATTTTGAATTTATCCAATTTAATATCTTTGAGTCATGATAAGAACAAAGTTTTTATTGTGCTCTTGTATGCTATATTTTCCTCATCACAAAACAGCATGATTTTTTCCCCCCTTCTCTTCTTGTGAATGGCTTTATCGGCCCCACTGCTTTGGCCTGTCTCTTGATATGCTCCTTCAGAGCATAAACTGATCTCAAAAGGAAACCCCACCAGTGTTTTTGCAGTATAAAAGCAGAACCTCAGGAAAAGGCATTGTTCTCCAAAATCAACTGATATCAGGTCAAAATGAAATGTTGACCATTAACTTCATCACATAACAGAAGAATAATACTAAGGGCTATTTGTGAGCCTGATTTTACTCTTGTAAATAGAAAGCGTGAAAGTAAGTTTTTCTGTTCCACTCCTTAGAAAAGCTTCTTGATAAAATGTTCAAGTTTGTTTGTGTCAATGACACATAGTGCAACACGTTTCTCATTCCCTGTGATTGTTTGGTCACGTACATGAACAAACGCACGCCATCCAGTCTGGCATGGCTTCCATCGTCACAACCACAGCACGCCATGCAGCCATGCTCATGCTTTGTGCGCCCTGTATTGTGTGATGTGTGTGTCGTTCCAGGTTTGCGTATGTCTTGGGATTGCCCTGCTTCTCAGCAGTCCCTATGCTCTCAGCTTTTCCCATCCAATCAATCTCTTAATCGCGTTCAAGCGATTTGCTAATTAACTAATGATGTGGAATAATTATTGCTGCTGTGTGACATCATTCTGCAGCTGGTAGGCCATGTCAGCAGTGCAGAAGTAATAGGAGGGATATATAAACTGGGATCTCATGTTCCCTCATAACTGACGGCTGAGTAGCAGATCATTGAGTCGAGATTTTATTGTTTGAGCAAATCATTATTTTTTAATTTTTCTATTTATCGTCTTTGTCTCTGAACCTTTGGTGATTTCTCCTCTTGATATATTTTTTTTTGTTTGTATGTGTGTGTGTCTGTGTTGCATCTTTGTTTACATTGTTGGGGTTGGTTGTCTTTTTGTTGTTTGGCTTTTGTGCAACCCCACGGTTTGTCCATGGCTTTGCTCCATAGATCCCTGTATCGCAGTCCTCTGTCATGGATGACATAGAGGAGTGGCTCTGTACTGATGTGGTGAGACTTCTTCATACCTTGATTTTATATCTTTTTATTCTTCCTTCTCTCTTTTCTCTATCTTCCTTTTTTATTTTTTCATTTTATTTGGTAACACATCTCTTCCATTTCACGTAACTGCACACATTTGACTTTAGGTTTCTTCAACTTCACATCCTTTTCTTCACTGTAAACGTACTTAATCCACCAATCTACTGACCTAACTGGTTGTTTTGAGGTCTGACTTACAAATGCTAACACAGTGCTTGTAGTAAATGACTGAAAGCAGCTGCAGTGTTATTCTTTAACTTATGCATGTGAAAGTTATGGAGGCGCTCAAGAAGGTTACTTGATTTGAAAAGTGTGGGAGGATGCATGACTGTTGGATCCTTTGTGAACTACTTTGTGTGGTTTTGTCTCAGTGTGAACTTTATATGCGGTTAACTTGAATGACCAACTGCTTGCCTACTCTATTGGATAATTGTGTTGCTGTGTTTTGAAAACCTTAATTTTGTGATCTTCTTTAAGTTGGATAATCTTTCTTTTTTTTTTCCATAGAAAGGGGATGGTGCTGAGGAAGGGGTGACCAGTGAAGGTACAGACCCCGATCACAGTTAAATATGTATATTCCTTTCTTGGCATATTTCTAACAAATCAATCTGTTGCTCTCAGAGTTTGATAAATTCCTGGAAGAGCGAGCCAAGGGAGGAGAACCTCTGCCATCTCCCCCTGGAACCAACCCTGCTCACCCTGCTCGTGCTCCCAGTGGCTCCCATAAGAAGGCAGAACGAACGGAGGATGCCCTCTTTGCCTTGTAGACAGTTCTGAAAGAACTTCTGTCATCCATTTGGGCATCTGAAGGTCTTCACCCTAAGCAATCCACCTCCAGAACAGTCCTCCTAGTCTCATTTCATCGCTGACTGGAAGTGGTGTAGCAAGTGATCTCCACCTCCTTGTTGTTTTTTTGCCAGTGTTGCTAGAACCCGTCGAGGTTACTGTTCACTGCACACTCTACTGTGTTGCATTTTACTATAAATGGATGTATTAATCTGTTAATGTGGGATGTACTACTCGCAGCCTTGCAGCTCATTTATAACAATCCACTAAATGAAGACAACTTAACTCGTCTCATCTGGTTTAAGAATGTGGCATAGTACTGCAAAATGGATGGGGAAATTTCACTGCAAGTCCATGCATTTGGTTAGTATGGAAGCACATGGAATTAAACTATTATTTTTACTACATTCCGCTAATGCTTTTTTATGCATTTGCTTATTTATGGTTTGATCTGTACCATGTACTAAAGCTGTGGTTATGATTGTTCCATGTTTTTTTTTTTCTTTAGAAACACTCCATTTAAGAGTTCTAGTTTGGCTCTTAATCCTGAGTTGTGTGGAACAGAAACACCTTATATTTACGATGTTTGCCGAAAGCACTGTAAAAGAAGTTGGCAAGCTAATTTTATTAACCAGGAATATTATGGGAAACAATATGTAACATAGGTAAACTATGTATTGCTAGCATTCCTCTGACCAAAGGGAATTATAAAGAAAGGAAGAAAAAAATACATCTAAAACTCACTAGTTAGAAACTCCGAATTGCATTTAAAACAACTAAGGGAAAGGAACATGTCTGTGAACTATTTCCCAGTCTTTTCGGCTGTTTGGAAAAACTATAATTAATTAACTGAGAAGAGTATGAACACAATTCTCCCACTCCAAAGAATATTAAGGCTTTAATGACCAGCTTGTATTTAATTTAACTTGTCAAAAAAGGACATTTGTGTGCTGCAAATGTTACTGGATGAGATATATTTTCATTCCCCTGACATATTAATGTCTGCACTTTTGAAGCAAAAACAAATCTGTATTTTGTCCTTTATGTTTTGAAGACTGTTACTATTTTTCTAATGATCTTAAGAAAGACGTCACTTTGCACATAATTTTTCAAGATGTGTAACTGCATTGCTTGTTTGCAGCTGTGTGTGGAGAGATTGTCAAGCATATGATTGCAAAAACCTGAACATGGAAGACCAAAAGGAGATCTTTTCAGTATAAATGGAACTGAAAGATGATACATATAGCTTAAATTGATATGCTTTTGTAAAAAGATCTATTGATGGATGTAGAGCCTGACATACTTAATGCTATATAATCCAAATACCTCAAACTATAGGAATCGTAACTTCTGTATTCAGTTAATAACATTTTGACTCAATGTCTAAAATACAAGATATGTTTATTCATTTCTGAGAGTGATTTCAGCAAAGTGACTGACCACAGTTTGCCTTCGCTGTACACGAGACAAATAGGAATCCAGCATTCATTCCAGCTCTTATAAGTTAATTTTAACATTACTTTGCACTTCTTTGACTTCTTTTCTGTCAATTTAATACCTTAAACCTCGTTAATCAGAGGCAGTCTGTTTTACTTTTCAAGCTGTCAAAACCTAATCATACATTAAACTTGTTGAATGAACAGTTTTCAGGATGGATCTCCCATTAGAGGGAAGTATTTGTTATTCTTGTTAACGTAGATGCAAAGGTGACATCAAAAACTTATTTATGTCTCCATAATGATTATCAGTATATATTTAGCAGTATTTTAGTCAAGAAAATGTTTTACCGTCAAGCTTTATTTTTCTTTAAATCTGCATTGTTACATATGGTTATGTAAGTTTAATATGGTTGCCAGGTAACTGCTATATTAATTATAGTAATTTTTGATAAACTCTTACCATGCAGGTTAAAGAATGACTAAAAATGTAACCAGAGATCATTTTAAATGGAACTACAGGAGAACTACTGTGTTTGTTACAAATCTTTGGATCTATGAAACTGTTGTTTTTTCCCTCTCTTTTTTTTATTTCTTGCTTTTATGAAATTTGCTAAATTTATTTCTTGAAGCTTTGGCCATCTCAAAGAAGTTACTGAATGTCTTTAATAATGATGATTTGAATAGTCAAAGTTTGGACATTGACAGAAAACTATTTTCTGTTCTTGGGCGTTCCATGTTTGGTTGTACCATCTGATGCCAATATTTTTTATGCACGTGTGTAACCGCCCAATTAAACACTAGCAATGTGTGACCTCTACCTCACAACTCTGTGCAGTTATTTTACAGTCAAGTGTTGTGTTACAATGCCTTGGTGCTTTACATGCTGATGCAACCCAGGCTCAATCTTATGCTGTGTTGTTTATTGTATCAAGGCTTTCAGTGATTCCATTGGCATGGTTATTTATGGATACTTATTCCACTTTAACAGATCAGCACCCCTAAGTTGTAAACAAATGTTGTTCACCAGAGTTTTTATGGGATAAACTATTTATTTGCTTCTTCCAATGTGCCTGTTAACATTCACTGGCTAGGTTTCTGAAATTTAGTGAGATAATTGAGGTGATATGTACCTAATACCAACACATCCCATGGCCAAAAAAAGCCTGTACTGGGTTTTCAAGTTATTCTAGCTCTCTACTCCCAACAACTTTGCAGTGCCACACTAGGTCATTGACCTATTTCCCAAAGCCTTTGTGGGGTACATTTGACAATTGGTTTTCACTATATTTTTAATCAAAGCTTATGTTTACTTGTAGGATAGGAGTTTGCATTTCCCTTTGTTTAGATTTACATCATCTTCAGTGGTAATATTAGGACAATTATTATTGTGATTTTATATTATTTTACCATGAATCTGGAGAACATTGTTCTTTTAGATCTGATTGACATTTTGCCTTATCTTTTACTTTTTTTCAAGATACAGAATTATCTTCACATTATTTCACTGTAGCTGCAGCCACTTTTCAAGACAGATACACATGATGTAATCTCTAGGCCCAGAGCAGTGACGTCAGATCACCCCACTCGGTTTCTGAGCTTCCTATTGGACGATTTTCCTGGTTCTACAGGAGGAGCCGCTGCTTCCAGTCATACAAACTTGATTGCCAGTAGCGCACGCCTACGCGGCTTTGATAGGCTGTTGGGGGCAAGCCCACAACAAACTCATCCATGCTGTTTACCTCCAAATTATTGACTGTAGATGAAATACACATTTAGACGACAGAGTGTTGATTTTAATAAGGTTGTTTGGGGGCTGAAAAAGTATGTTACAAATATTGAACAATTAAAAATGTATTTTCAGTAAATCTGTATTTTATAGATGTTTTAAATCCATTTCAAATGGATCCATTTAGGTATTTCGGAGCCACTTGCCAGTCTGTATGATAAATAAATATTTATTTCATATTGTGTATTATGATATGATATGATATGATATGATATGACAACGTTTTCCTCGGGCTGTCATATCTTTACTCAACAATCAAAACAATCCTGGGAAATTAGAACGTGGGAATCCAGTTCAGACTTAGTGATTGGCTGGTGCATCTGTCAATCAGCAAGGGTTGGACGGGTCCTCCTATTGCCGCTGTAAGCACGTTTGTGCTGAAAGAGCTTCAGTGTTTGGCTTGGTTTGACAAGTTACCCAGGATGATTATGGGGGTTGGAGTGAGTAATTAGTTTACACATCGGTAAAAGAAAAGAAAAAAAAAGTTGGGACTCAGCTTGCATACTTTCCAGGTAGACTTGGAAACGGACTCGTTGTCAAATGTAGCGACGGGAGAAGTTACCTATTTTATTTCCCTTCTCTTCGATCCAAAAACAACTTAAGTCTACTCAAGAAAATCAGACACGAGTGAAGATGAACCGACTATCTTTCGACGATCCTTCGTTGGATAATCTGGATCCAACACTGTCGCTTAATGACCCCAGCGAAATTGACACGGCTCTCTTAAGCGATATTGATGGTAAGAAGATACATCTCTTACTGTTCGCTAAGCCAGTCATGTTTAAAGAGCTAAAGCCATAACGCTTGCTACTCTCTCCTGCATAGCATGTGTTTCACTCAACAATTTCTTCTGTGTTCTAAATCACATAACATGCAAACTGCACGATTACCAATTTACAGGTTTTATAGCTCACAGTTTATAGCTATATCAACCATAATCAAACTGGCTAACGTTAGCCATTAGCTAGTGAGTATTTTACTACTTAGTAAAGCTAATGTATGCTTGTATTATTTATCGCTTTATCTGATGCTTTTTTAAATAATTAGAAATTTTTCCCATACATGTGTATGAGTGCCAATTATAATTATAATAAGTTCACTAAGGTAAGATGTGAGGCTAACGTGCTGCTAAATGGTCGCGAGCGCGCCCCGCCCCCAACACGCTACACAGACCGGGGTTACTGTCGTTCATTCCTCTTTGGTGGGTTCATCTGCCTCACTTGACCGGATTGACAAATGTTGTCTTTCACTCTTTACCAAGTTAATAAAGCTTATACTATATTATTACAGCCCCATATATATTTACGACTTTGATATTTTTTATTTTTTGTACGAACATGCTGTGTTTAAAAAAATATATACATATATCCTGTGCAAAATGTCGCGCTGCACCGTAGTTGTTTTGTTATGATCCTGACATGATCACTACTGTATTAGGAGAAATGTAAGGAAAGAAGGCAACCATTAAATACATTTATCAGTGGTATATTTCCTAAAGCTTTCTTGCGATGGCCAGTATGTGTTTTATGATAATGTCCAACGTGTAATGTGATAAGATGAATTGTGTAAATAGTATTTGGCAATGCACATCCAGCGACCGTACTCCCCAAATTTGACCGACTGTAACCTTCAGTGACGCTGCTCGATGGTAACCTCATGTAAAGCCAGACAGCTCTCCCTCTCTTTCCTGTCTTGAGCTGATCAGCATAGCAAGTCTCAGAGACGCGCTCTGATTGGTCAAGAACGATCACCTCATACACAACACTCGTTTACAAATCCAGGCTGCTGCGTTACACTGCAGACACACACACTCATCCACTGATTTAAGAAATGCATCTGTTAAGTTAGATCATGCAAGTTATAAGTCAGCAGTTGCAAGAATAAAATGATGCAAATTATTTTATAAATGTTTTTCCATCTTTGGCATACAGTTTCAGGAATTACTATGTATAGCTGACATGTTGACATTAGCAAAAGAGGTGGTTTTGTGTATTTTCTGCAAGTTTTTAATGCAAGGTGGTGTGTTTGAACTGTGTGCGTTAGTATAGCCTATTTAGTAAATTGGATAAATTAAAATCTCCATTCAAATTTGAACTTTGGTTCCACTCCATGCCACCATTTTTTGAGTATGAACAAAATTTAAATCTATTTTTAAGACAGTTTTTACCCGTTTTCAGCAGTCATGTTGATATTTTATAATCAATCATGATGTAGAAATAACAACAAAGGAAAAACAAAAAGTGTTTTATACTTTACCTGAATATCATATCATCTCAACATATGAAAAGTTTATGCTTATTTACTCTTGAGCTTGACTTTGGTATTCGATTGTAGCAAGAGAAATATGCAAAACCTTTTCTGCAATGTAATTACATTTTTGTTAGACGTACTTCCTTTTACAATGATGCTATTTTTTTTTAAGTGTCCTTTTAGTTGCACTGATATCTTTGAAAATAAACATTGTACTTGTGTGTGTGTGTGTGTGGGGGGGGTGCATGTGTAGCTAGCGATGAAGAGTAGAATGCAGGAGATTTTGTTTCTTTCACTAAGATGTTGGTTCTGATATCTATAAACTGAGAACTGTTGTTCTCATTAAATAATAAGTTCTTAGAAATTTACACCTTAGTCTTTGTTGTCTGGTTTGACTCCTTTTTAGATTTTTTGACTACTTAGTCACTAACATTTCTAATGGTTCTTAATTTCTTTTCCGCTGCAGACATGCTTCAGCTCATCAACAACCAGGACATGCAATTTGGGGGACTCTTTGATGTCCATTCCTTTTCAGGGGGCACACCCACACAAGAGATTCCTGGTTTATCGCCGACCATCACCTCAGCTGCCCCTCCAACCGCCACTACAACACCTACATCTACTACTTCTTCCATCCTAAGCAGTAACCCCCACCTGGATGCTCTCCTGGGCCCTCCCATTACCCGTAGCTCCTCCACCCCAGACAAGGCTTTTAAGCCTCCCACCTTCCAGCAGTCTCCCCTGTCCCAGGCACCCAACTCCACCCAGAGGCAGCAGCCACCCTCCCCACAACAGGCTCAGAGCCTCGGACAGCCACAGGTGGAACAACCCCAATCAATCCTCAGCCAATCTGCCCCTGCCCAGGCAGCTGCTCCTCACGGCTCACCAGGACCAAATCTAGCATTCAGCTCCACAACACAGGTGCTCTTCACCACACATGCACCCCAGACTACACCTCAACCCCAGCAACAGCCGCAGGCCCGAAGCAACTACATCAGCCAAAACAGCTTTACAGGTAAGTACACCTTTAGGGTAATTAACTTTTTTATAGATGGAAATTCCAATGCCTTTTTAATAGTTGAAGGATGTAAAAATGTTTAATGGAAAATGATGAAAATAGCAACAGTGTTTTAGTTTTCCCAATGCAACAGATTTGCTTGCTTTGCAAGTCTCATATATTGTGTCATCCACTATGTTTAGAACGTAATATGACACAAAAATCCAGCAGACATATTTATTTGGCTGTGACTTAGTAAATTGTCCTTCATTGTACTACCAGGGTTAGTTGTGTGGGTCAGTTTAGAATAAGCACTATGGATGCATGTGTAAATAGTTTAAGATGGCTTGTAATGTTAAGTTCTTTCTGTCAGGCTCTACAAATTGCCGTTAACTTATCATGTCTCTTAGATATTAATATTGAGTTTAAAGTCTTGATTGTTGTTGTCACTTTTTATCTAAAATTATCCATCACTTGCAAATGGATTAGAAAATAGAGTTTGAGTTTTAAAGCAGATTTGTATTTCCTGCGTTCTCTAACAAATCAAATAGTGCCCGGTGATGTGGCTCTGCTTGTGTATTGCACATAACAAGCAAGGGCACCAGGTTATTCACTCTCAGCTGATTGCATATCCCTGTCGTAATCTAATAAACTTTGCTCAGCAGTGTTAAGAGTCTACCTAAATGGAACAGCTTTTTCTGGACAATGCTCATTGTATATGTCCTGTAGATGCAACAGTGTAAGTGCGTTGTATTCAATTTGCCATATATGTTTGTTCATATCGGTAAGTTACAAAGTAAATGAGTAAAAAAAACCTTTGATGACTCAGAATGGACGTGGAAGAAGTAGTAAATTACTCATTTCTTTTTTTCTTGGATGCAATACATTTTTATTGCTATATGACAAAACTGACCGACTCTGATGCAGTTGGGTAGAAGCAACAATTATCCCAGTTGGAGCTGATAAGGAATCTAAATGACACACTGAATGTTATATCTGTAAGGACATAAGAGGTCACCTAGTTGCCTATAAACCCATTAACAAAGGTCTTTATAACAACACAGTCTTGGTGAAAATGCTGTCTTGACCATTAGAAAAGGGCATTTTGCTTTCAAGTTAGAAATGTGTTATTAGACTGTTTTGATTGAAGCATGGCATCATAATGATAATGATAGAGTTAATGTAATTTGGTTGGTTTTGTTTTTGAATGACTTTTCATGTTAAAATGTGAGTTGTAGTTTTGGTGAATTTATGCTGTAATCCAGTTTTACTCATTTGAGTGTGTTTCAGTTGAGATAATAGAAAGCAGGTATTTCATGCAGTGTAGGATTTTTTTAATTTTTTTTTGGAGAATCTGTTTGTTGAATATAAGAACTTACACTTGATTTAAGGCTGAAGAAATTCCTGTGCCGCCATTGTTTTCTAGCTGCCAGTCCCAGTAGTGTGAGCACACCTGCCACCAGCTTACCATCTTCACCTCCAAGTGTCCAGCCAGTGGCCATTCAGACACAGCTTCATGGACTGACCACTGCCTCTCCTCTACTGGCCACATCAACAAGCCCTCCAACTCAAACCATCGCACCTCATGTACAGCAAGTACCTGTAAGTGTGTGAAGTTGATCTCCAAGAGCACCTGAATGGACTTGCAAACTGAATGTGCTACTATCTTCGTTTATATACTGTATATATTTAGCTATCTTTCATTGTGTGTGTGTGTGTGTGTGTGTGTGTGTGTGTTTCTCAGGTGCTTTTGCAGCCCCAGTTCATCAAGGCTGAGTCCCTGCTGCTCACTACTCTGAAGCCTGACCC
The DNA here is from genome assembly GCA_037177055.1 of Atherinosoma microstoma. Lineage (NCBI taxonomy): Eukaryota > Metazoa > Chordata > Actinopteri > Atheriniformes > Atherinidae > Atherinosoma > Atherinosoma microstoma. The sequence goes on along the minus strand of JBBBVU010000022.1, from coordinate 11,921,187 downwards.
CTGTATTGTCACAACCGTGGCTTCCCCCACATCCCTGGCCACCACCACCACCCCAGTGCAGACCACGTCACTGCAGGTAGACACATGAATTCATGCAGTGTACTTAGTTAATGACTTAACAGCTTAGGTTACACATGAGATGTTTACTTTGTATTTACATAATATACCTCTTCAGGCTTTTATGGGTGGGGGCACAATCCTGACTACAGTGCCTGTGATGGTTGATGCTGAAAAGCTGCCCATCAACCGCATCGCCATCTCCGGTAAGCCACTGGGCCAGCCACACAAGGGGGAGAAGCGCACTGCTCACAACGCCATTGAGAAACGCTATCGCTCCTCCATCAACGATAAAATTGTGGAACTTAAAGACTTGGTGGCTGGGACTGAAGCCAAGGTAGAAAACAGAGTTCATGATGATCCAGTTTTGATTCCTGTCATTACACCTTGCAGAAAATGGCGGGATGTTTATGTAATCTGTTTTAAGCTAAGTCTTTTCTCTCTTTTAGCTCAACAAGTCTGCGGTGCTGAAGAAAGCAATCGACTACATCCGTTACCTGCAGCAGACTAACCAGAAACTCAAACAGGAGAACATGGCTCTGAAAATGGCAGCCCAGAAAAACAGTATGCACTTAAAACCTTCTCTTTCGGTACCCTGCTGCTTCCTCTTATTATGAGAAAGCCGTGTAGTTGAACTTCTGTGATAAGGTTTCTTACCCTGAACTGACGCAATTAAAAGCGGGGCCATGCGGCGTTTTAACAAAAGCTAAAGCTTTCTTTGTTTTTGTGTCCATTGATAAACTTTCTAAGTGTTCTTTTCTTTATTCAGAATCTCTCAAGGATCTGGTTGCCATGGAGGTGGATGGTCCGGCAGAAGTGAAGAATGAGCTGCCCACCCCGCCAGCCTCTGACGTGGGCTCCCCGACCTCTTTCTCACACTGTGGAAGTGACTCAGAGCCTGACAGTCCGATGGGGGAGGACACAAAGGTGTGTAGCTCACATTTTAGCTGCTTCTTTGCAGTCATGATGTGTGGGCTGGGATTTAGTTTTTTCCCCCAGTGTTTTATGTCTCATGAAGATTCAGAATATGCAGCTGCTTTAAGAAGCCAGCTGAAGAAAAATGTATAAGATGTACTTTTAATTTAGATTTTTGGTGACAACATAAAGGAAGCCAAAGGAAATCTCAGCGAAATCTTTGCAGTAATGACAGAGAAGTTTTCGTTTAGTAATCTAGAGACCTTGACCAACAACACCTGACAGCTTCCATATTGTGCAGTTGCTGTATTTGTCAAGACTTGCAACAGATTGATCAACGCTAATTTAGTCTCTCTGGACTCTCCTATATGGCAGTCAAACATTGGCATGTTGGACCAACCTGCAGCAGGTGGCGGTGCCGGCGGCATGTTGGACCGTTCCCGTATGGCATTGTGTGCTTTCACCTTCCTCTTCCTCTCCCTCAATCCTCTGGCCTCTCTGCTCTGCTCATCTGGTGGCATATCTGCAGGAAACGCGGCAGAGATTACCACCCACCATGCAGGCAGGAGCGTCCTGGGTATGGATATTGCAGGTATGTGTTGGATAAGAGCAGGAATGATGATTCTACTTAACAGCTGCTACTCGCAATGCACAGATTTGTTTTTTTTTTTAAGTTAAATTACTTTATTTGTGCTTATCTGTAGCCGACTCTTGGGGATGGATGGATTGGATGATCCCAACTATGCTGGTTTGGCTACTTAATGGGATTCTGGTATCGGGGGTTCTGATCCGTCTGTTGGTGTACGGAGAACCTGTAACCAGACCTCATTCTGGATCATCGGTCTTGTTTTGGAGGCATCGCAAACAGGCTGACCTAGACCTTGCTAGGGTAGGTTTTTTTCTTTTTCTTTTCCTTTTCCCTTTCAAATAATTTGGATATAAAGATCTTTGTTGAGAGCATTGCATCATATTCAGTTCTCTGTCAAAACAGGGTGATTTTGCTCAGGCCAGTCACAACCTGCGAACTTGTTTGAAGGCTCTTGGTCGTCCCTTGCCCACCTCCCAGTTGGACCTTGCCTGTGCAGCACTCTGGTCTCTACTAAGATTCTGCCTGCAGCGCCTCTGGGTTGGCCGCTGGCTGGCTGGTAGGGCCGGAGGCTTGCGAACCGATCGCCCCCTGCAGGAGGATGCATGCAAAAGCAGCCGTGATGCCGCCCTAGTTTACCACCGCTTGCACCAGCTTCACATGACAGGTTGGTTGTAGGGAAAAAAGTATTGCTGTGGATTAGATTAGTTTGGCAGACTGAACTTTACAGGATGGCTTACTAAGGTAATCAGGAATTCAAGAGAAACTTAGAGAAAGGCTGAATTAGTTTCTAATTATATAGTAGAACTGTTTTTCCCTTTTCCCCTTATGTTTTATGTGGAATGCTGGATTTAATAAATGAAAGTTGTTGTCTTGTGCTCTGATCATGCTTACAGGCAAGCTGAACGGCAGCCACCTGTCAGCAGTGCACATGGCTTTAAGTGCGGTGAACCTGGCTGAATGTGCTGGCTCATGTCTGCCTGTAGCCAGTTTGGCTGAGGTTTACGTCTCTGCAGCTCTACGAGTCAAAGCCAGCCTGCCAAGGATCCTGCATTTTACCTCTGTGAGTTTCACGTGCTCAGACGCTGTTAGAGTACTCGCATGTTGCTGATGGCTGTACGGAGCTCATGTGATGCAGAAGATAGTTTAAGTTGACATTTGTTATCTTGTTTTCTGTGGTTTGTAATTTCAATTATTGTTCTTAATAAACCCAAGAGCAGGGATCTCTAATTTCAGTCCTCATGAACTACTGTTCTTCATGCTTTAGATGATGCATTAGATGTTTCCCTGCTGCAATCAATGGGTCATTAACAGGGTTGTGCAGAGCCTTTTATTTGAGTGGGGCGAGGCCTAGTTGGGAAACATCTAAAACCTGCAAGACAGTAGCTCACAAGGACTGGAGTTGAAGATCCCTGCCCTAGAGTCTTCACCATTTGAAAATAAATTGAACACTGAACCAAAACCTCATCTTTGTCCCCAACAGCGTGTGTTCCTGAGCAGTGCCCGCCAGGCATGTTTGTCATCCAGTGGCAGTGTGCCTCCAGCCATGCAGTGGCTTTGTCATCCACTTGGCCACCGGTTCTTCGTGGATGGGGATTGGGCCATTCGCAGCACACCTAAAGAAAGCATCTACAGCCAGGCTGGCAACACTGGTCAGTGAATGCAACAGTTCACTTCCTGTGAAACAGTTTATTCTGCCTAATCTATTCTGCTGAATCCTAATGAAGTTTGCTGCCTGAAACCCAGCACCCTAACATATTCATGCCCTCCGGCATTTGTATTAGTCAAATAAATGGTGTGTTGTTGCTCTTACAGTGGATCCTCTGGCCCAGGTGACGCAGGCATTCAGAGAACACCTCCTTGAAAAGGCTCTTTACTGTGTTGCCCAGCCACATGGAGAAAAGAGTCCTAGCCAGGGCGAAGGGTAAGAAAAGCAGACATAACAGCAGAATATTTGATTCTTCTTCCTCCATCTTTTATGTTTCTTTATGTTTTATGTTCAAACAGAAATTTAAATGGATGCATAGAAGGCTGTTCATTATGATTGTGGATGTTGCAGATTGTTGACCAGTAACTCTCTTTCTGTCATCAGGGAATATGCTGATGCTTTGGAGTACCTCCAGCTGTTGATAAGTGCATCAGATGCAGCTGGCGCCACCTCCCAGTCCTTTGCAATCGGCTCCAACATGGCCACTGTGACTGGTGGGTCACTATGGGAGCTGTTCTTACTACTTTTTTTCTGTTTGAATTTTGAGCTTCTATCTTCTGGTGCATAAAACAAAGTCTTGATTTGGACCCCATATTGGCAGAGTTACGATTGCATCTCCTGTATTTTTTCCATACGTGTTCAATTTGTTAGATTGGCTCAATGGACTTGCATATTTAAAAAAAATAAATAAATACAAATTTTTTTAAAAAAAGTTATTTTTTACCTAACTGAAATGAAGCAGCTGGATTTCCACTTGACTTTCACCCTCCCATCGCTTTCCTTTGTTTTCACTGATCACTGATCTGAGCAAAAGGGGGCTGGGTGGAAGGGAGGTTGTCTGCTAGATTGCTTCATTTATCTTCAGCACTGTCAAATTGGTGATCACCTTGAGAGAAGGGAGGGAAGTGAGCCCGCGTGGGGATATTAATAGGAGACTTTTCTTGGCAGGGCTTGCTCACATTATGTTAAATGTGTGTGTGTGTGTGTGTGTGTGTGTGTGTGTGTGTGTGTGTGTGTGTGTGTGTGTGTGTGTGTGTGTGTGT
>JBBBVU010000022.1:11886465-11916778 GCA_037177055.1 Atherinosoma microstoma | reverse complement strand
TGTGTGTGTGTGTGTGTGTGTGTGTGTGTGTGTGTGTGTGTGTGTGTGTGTGTGTGTGTGTGTGTGTGTGTGTTGCCCAATGTGAAACGGAATAGTTTTTCTTCATGAAGCAGTTGTGAAAATTGGTGCTTTCTCTGATTGCGTGTCACGACTATGCCAAAGGGGAGAAACTAATTTATACAGAGGTCAGAATATGGACAGCAGCTGTCTGTGCACGCTGTCATGTATACAAAGTTTGAAAGATGCCAGTGGGGGAAACGCATATTTGCATATTTGTTTGTCTGTTGTCCAATCCTTAACTACTTTTCTCCAATCTTCAGGCTGTGACCCCCACTCCAAGTGGTGGTCCTCAGTTGCTGTAGTCATCATCAACTGGCTCCAAGGAGATGACGCTGCAGCAGAGAGACTTTATCCGACTGTTGAACACCTGCCCCGCAGTCTGCAGAATGCAGAGTAAGTTAGAAATATACACGTTCAAGAGTGTGTTGCATAACTTCGGCCTGCTAATGCCAAGCTGAGTGCACACACTCACACGCACCACTTTAACTTGTGTCCTTTGTCTGATTTTTGCCCCCTGTTCTGGCAGGAATCTTCTGCCCAAAGCATGTCTGAACACATTCAGGGCAGTTAGAGCTCTGCTGTCCAAGCCAGAAAACTGCCAGATGAGTCTCAGCTACATCGACAAGGCCAGCGCTCTGCTCCGAGACAGCCTCAACCTGGGACCACACTGCCATAGCTCCACTTTAGACAAGGTACGCACACAGGAAGCCACAAGGTCATTCAGATTTGCACACAAAAGTCAAACTGATATTTATTATTTCTATGAGTGAAATTTCAAGCAGGTGACAGCATTTGCAAAAGAAAGAGAAAAACTACACACGCATTCACATATATGCCTACACACATGAATAAGTTAGTAAACAGAGGAATTTACTCACACACAATCATTATAGTGTATATTCACTACTCACTCTTTTCAGTAATATAAAGCCACACACCTTACCAGACAAAGTCCCCCCTTTAGCAATTTCATTCTGTGATGCTTCAGTGTCCTGCCCTGTGGCATTCAGCAGATGGTAATGGGGGGGTAGTTAGCTCAGAGTGCACGCGTGTGTGTGTGTGTGTCTACGGCCAGAGCTGCTGTGCATTGTAGTTGCATTGCATGTGTCTCATTGGAGTGCAATGTACCTGCAGTGCAACACAGAACTGGGCCACCAACAGCAGCACATGCACACGAAGAGATGGACTTTGTGTCAGGATGTGTTTTCTGTTATAGCTACACAAAATTTCTGGTTTCTGAAATATACCTGCTGTCATTTAAAATTTTAAATGTTTTAATTAATACATTGTTTTATGAGTGTAGAGTGATAACAAATCATTTAAATTCCACTCAGCATTATTTGATCCAATTTATTTGAATCAGGTGCGTTGGAGCAGGGAAACATCGGAAGCCTGCAGGACTATTTCTCTCGATGATCGAACTTGCCTACCTCTGGTCTAATTCATGCTACCTTTCAATTCAGACTTTCTTTATAGCAGCTAAATCAAATCCTGTTGGTTTTATTTTAGGTCGTCGAGTTGCTGTTATGTGATCTCTTATTGGTCATGAGGACCAATGTGTGGCGTGTCCAGCAGCAAGGGACAAGTCCCGCAGGGCCCGGGTCAGTGGGCAATAGTGGCCCTGTGGGCCCTCATCAGGCCTCTCCACCAGAGCTCCAAGGCTTTCAGCAAGATCTCAGCTCCCTACGCAAACTGGCACAAAGCTTCAGACCTGCAATGCGAAGAGTAAGTAAAACACTGTTGGCCTCTACTTTTTACCTCTACATGTCAGCCATCGCTAACACAAACAAGCATACTTCCTGTTCACGTAGTTGCATGTTGGGAGGTGTCACAGCACACACACATTCACACACACATACCCGAGGCAGGCGTTTAGCAGCCTTGTTCACAAGGCTTCAAAGTCTCTCTGAGGTAGAGCTGAACATTGTGAGTCATCATCACTCGCTCTTGTCCCTCCTCCTCCTGCCCCTCCTCCTTCTCCTCCTCCTCCCCCTGCTCTTTCCCTTCCATCTTTTTGCAGTTGTTCCTTCATGAAGCAACAGCCAGGCTGATGGCGGGAGCCAGTCCCACACGAACTCATCAGCTTCTAGATCGTTCGCTAAGGCGCCGAGCTACACCTGGAGCCAAGACAGGTGTGTGTGTGGACACGTTGCTGTTCATTTTACAACTCATCCAGTTTGCACAAGCATTTTAGAATTTGTATTATTTTTTGCTAATTTTCTCTTTTTTTAGCCAGAGCATTGTAAGATTTCAGTTTAATGTGAGGATTGGATGTTTCTCCCTGTATTATGTTATAGTATGCCTCGTATCATACAAAAAGTATATAAATATGACTTTGAAGCAGCATGAGAGGCTTGAATCTCATGGATATGATTTTAAATAATTTTAGATGAAACATATGGGTAGCACCAGTAGAATTAAAGTGCACTGAGAGTCACTGAATGATTGTAATCAGTTCTTTTGATGTCACATCATCAGATCACATCACTTTTTGTCTATCTGTCTTGGCTGTTGTTACCACGGTAACAAAACGTTTTGTTTTATGTGTGCAGAGGAGTGCGAGACGCGGCCAGGCCAGCGGGAGCAGGCAGAGGCTGTGATGCTGGCGTGCCGCTACCTTCCTCCCTCCTTCCTGTCGGCTCCAGGCCAAAGGGTGGGCATGTTGGCCGATGCAGCACGCACCCTGGAGAAGCTGGGAGACAAGAGGACCCTTCACGACTGCCAGCAAATGATCATAAAACTGGGGAGCGGCACCACCGTCACCAACAGCTAGAGCGAATGGAAGGGGGAGGGGCTGAGAGACTTGCACATACACTGTATATAGAAACGTCTTTGACATAGAAAGTGCACACAAAGAAAAAAAAAAACATGCTTCCATGGACAAAACTATACAATCTCATATGGGCGTGCAGCTATTGAACAGATTTATTAAACTGTATTGGTTCACATCAAACTGGATTTTTCTTCATGGGTTATACCCCCCCCTGCCCCTCACCCTCTCTATCCTGACCCCACATCAGAGGGCACTTATAGGGTTCACACTTTTTTTTTTTTTTTTTACTGTGGATTGTCTCCAGAAAACAGGAAGAATTTTTCTCTTGCCGAGCCAGAACCTCCTTGTGATAATGACTGCAGTGTCACAGTTTGACCACAGAGAGGAGCCACCACATCTCTGGGGTGGAAGCGTGAGATGTGACGCGTGTGTGTGTGTGTGTGTGTGTGTGTGTGTGTGTGTGAGAAGCATGAACGAGTTATTTGCCCTGCACTCACTCATTGTAGTCCCTCCCCCAGCCAATCTCTTTGGCAGAGCTGCACCTTCTACAGGCAGGAGGGCTCGGTGTGTGGGAGCGACGGGCTGTGCTGGTTGGCTGCAAGGTGAGGTGTAGCTTTGTTCGTGGGAGAAAAAACGACCAAACTATTTGGTCTGACGGTGGCCTGGAACAGTAGGAAGCCACTCCACATGTTGTTCAAATACTTTTGAAGTTTATTTGAATCGTGTTTCCTTGGTGATGATCTGTATGTAAGGTGATCAACTTCCCGAGCCCCATGTCTCGATCTGCACTAAGCCTCCGAGGCTGCTTTCAATGAGATAAAGAAAAATATGGCTTTACAAAGTTGTTTTCATACAGATCGTATATTTGTTTTGCTGTGTATATATTTTAAAATGTATTTATAATATGTAAGATCTTTGATTAAGCTGTATTTTGCATAAGCAGAGTGACAGAGTATTTTCTTCACTTAATTCGATTCTCTACAGTAGACTAGGCCCTGTAGTGTAAAAATGGTGACAGTATCATGTTATCAAGGTCATAGTCTGACTCGGTTAACCGTTTGAGCTGTTGGACACGTTTGCAACTATGACATCAGAAGCAGACGGCGGTGTCTGACACTGGCATGTGACATGAACCTTGGTCGAAGTTTGCAAAATAATTCAGCCCTTTTACAAAAGGTGCCCAAAATAAATCTTCCGTTTTTTTTTTTTCTGTGGAAGTCCAACACAAAAACAGTCTTTCAGCTATTTAGACAATTTTTTTCTTTTTCTTTTAAGAATTTAAAGAAAGATTTTGGCATGTGTTTTTCACCCTGGACCAGTATGGTTGTTTTAAATAGTGTAACTAATGTGAAATCATGGGATTGAGGTGATTGTGAAATGGCTATGTCTGAAAATATTGGTCATGTGTCCTGTAACCTACATCCTTTTATTTCTCCCATGTTGTTGAGTTTCATCCTTTTTATGTAAATATTAAATCATTTTGTAAAGAATACGGCAATGTTTACTGTGATGCTTTCATGTTGACAATATAAGATGGATAAAAGTAGATTTAAAGGCTCCACTAACCTCGAAATTATGCAAGTAGGGCACTTAAAAAGGGCTGAAACTTTCACCAGATGCAAAGCAGAGATGACATGGAAAAGACTTTTGTGCAGCACAAACTTTTTTCCTACTTATTAAAGACGGAATTTTTCAAAGTCCATATTTTTAAGTTTCCCAGTGCTATTCCTGAATCCACATAAAGTCCCCATTGTGTTAATGTCAGTGTGTGTTCAGCAAAGACAAAATGAGCAGGCATTGGTCATAGCAGCATTGAAAGGTGCTGGTATATTTAACATTGGCGTTACAAAAAACAGTTCAAACAAAGTGATGCTGTGTTATCAAGTCCAAACAAATAGACATGAAAATCAATAAAACGGCATGCTCCCACTTAAGACAAGTGACATTCCCAAAAAGGTTCTTATTTTTTCCTCAATGTATTCTTTTAATAACATTTTATAAGCAATAACATATTCCATTTTATAGAAAATAAACATCTCTAGGAAATACTATACACAATTATATTAGTACATCACATCTTACATTTAAACAGCATCAAATACTTATGTACACCGTTAAATAATGACCTTCATAAAAGAGAATGTTTGGTGTGGTGTTTTTGCACTTTTAATACTTAAATAATGTCTCTGTTTGATATGACTAGAATTTTAACTGAAGCCCTGCACAGTGCATTGTTATATAGCATGGCAGAGTGAAAAGAGGCTACATTTTAGATACACAAACAGACAGGTGTGTTATGAAATCTGGTTTGAATGCATGTCTTTCTGCATGGCTGTGGGATGTGGAATAATCATACATCATTGACATGGTTAACAGTTAATACTGAACTGTACATAGCTATGAAGTGAGATGGCCTGACTCCTGTTGGATCCTTGGAGTCCACGTCTGCATCTTGTCAAGAAATGATGGCGGTGTGTACTGTACATATTGAATGTGCACATGGTTGAATTTATCTCTTAAAAAGAATATTTTTTATTTAATTTTCCATATATATGTAAATATATATGTGTATATATATATATATACACACACACATATTATATATATATTTCATTCTGAATAACACAAAGCCTGACATACCAAGTGTGACGCAATGATGTTTAGTCACAATGCACATCAAAATACATCTCCAAAGATAAGAGCATTATATTTAATTACTGCGTCCATTTTTTTCTTAGGTTTTTTTTTTCTCAACTCTGTTGTATCAGAATATTTAGAACCTGTAAAGCACATCATGATGTACAGTTTCTTTATTCAATTAATTTTTGTCTCCTGTTTTAAACACAAACTCGCACATTGAGATAGTACATCCAGTGGTTGGCAGCATTTTTTTTTTCTTTCTTTTTTTTTTTTGATGGATGACGTCAAATCGGAGATGCTCTTTTTCACTCTCAGACACATATGCACAGTTACATGGTGATAATGTGGTTGTGGAATGACAATGCAATGGCTGTCTCACACACATACACACAAACGCACACACATATGCACTTATTGGCCCACAGACAAGGTGGCCAAAGGGATGTTCCTGCCCAATCAGTGTCCGCCAGCTGTCTGTGGATGATAGCAACCTATCCCAAGGCAGAACATGCAAGTTCCTCGCTTTGCATTTCAATCAGTCCCAATGTGCACTGGACTCCTGACAAACTCAGTCCTGTTAAGCAGCATCATCTCTGTCTGCCTCGCTGTAAGGAAAATAAATTTCTAGTTCGGGTTCAGGGAGCAGCTGTGCCCTGCTGAGCAATTCTCCAGAGTTTGTATTGCTCCCAGCTTCACCTCAGTGCAGCCTCTGGCCAACCTGCCTGTCCATCAGCAGTCATCAAGTTTTTAGTGGCTGTTAGGACAGCATTTTGCCTTGCAGGATAGGTGGCAGAATGGTGGCATTGGTGGTGGAAGTGGAACACTGGAATATCTTACAGGTCCTGCAGAAGAGGGGATAAGAAATGGGTTTAAGTCACAGGGGAAAACTGTTACGCTAAGAAGAATGTGCCCTTTTGGCTTCCCCATCATGACACCGCAGAACATTTTCTAACTTCCTAATGTATAAGCTTTTTTGTGGTTTTGTTTGTAATTGTCTGTCCTCATACAGCACCTCATAGAAATTTGTAGGTAGGCGTAATGCAGGTCAAGGACCCTCTAGTGCAGACCGACCACTCTGACTATGGGTGTGAGATTGAGAGAATATTTGTGCTGATCTGCAGAGCAAAAACAATGAAGCATGTTGGCTGCAGGAGTGGGGAGATGGGTGCAGCTGACCAGTGAAACTGTTTCTCTGTGAAGAAAAGATATAGAATGCAGTCTGATTGCATTGCTCTACTGATTGCAGAGCATTTACTCTCTGCTTATATTCTTGTTCAGCCCCTCCAGAATCTCTTGTTCACTCTCACAGTTTTTCTGTCTGAACTGCCAGCTGCCCATCCTTATGCCCTGGATTCAACCCAGCTGCTTTGCTCTTTGTCCTTTATTCTTTCTTTTTTCTTTCAGTCTTTCTACTTTCTTTCCTTTCTCTTTGAAGAGAGTGGCCTCTCTCTCTGTTTACCTCCCTGGAGTGATTCTTTCTTTTACAGCTTCAGTCTTCACAGTTCTTCTCTCCACCTCACCATCACAGGGTGTCTCCCCCTTTGCTGCTCATCTCTCGTGTTGCCCTTCTTTTCTCTTTCCATTTCTGTTTCTCTCAGTCTGCCAGTCTCTGATGTAACTGCCCCCATTTGGCTTTTGTTTTAACTCGGCACAGAAAAAGTTCTTTTTTTTCCCTGTGTCTGTCTCTCTTGCACTCAGTTACATGTTCCCTCTCTGCTGGTGACCTTGTCTTGTGTTGTCTTGTGTTTTTTCCTCAGGTGAACCTGGTCAGGCCTTATTAGAGATAATCGGTGAAGAGGGGGCATTTCTCTTCTTTTCTTTGTCTTTTGTTTACGACTCTTGATTTAGCTCATCCGTCATTTAGATTTTTTTTTTAACAATGGGACCAGTAGTCCATTTTTCATGGACTTTCTGTGGGCTGGTCTGAGTTGCGTTTCTTCTTTTAGTTGATTTTGGTCAGCCTATCAATTTTCTGTCGTTTATTCATATTTTGGTTATGGTTGAATAAATTTATTTCTAAATAAACTGAACCAATTTGCAGAAATAGCTTGACTTTTCAATGTATGTTGGGCTTCCTCTGTAGGAATCCTTTAGGGCAGAAAAATAAACACAAAAATGAGAAAAATTGAAAATAGATATAAATAGAATAAAAATATTCCTACACTTAAGTTCAGTAAAATGCATGTCATTAGACTAAAAGGTTCTCTCTACCAGAAACAGGTTAGTGGCAGAATCAGGCCTATTTGAATGTTTAACATCTGACTCCAAATGTAACCTTTTCTTGGCTTCTTTTTTCCTTTATCTGGAGCAGACATACAGTCAAAAATTGTTATTATGTCAGATATTATGTGTGTCTAAAGAATCAGTAGATTTCTTTTTGACCAAGCATGATAAAAACTGCAATATTATGTGCAAGAGCTGTCTGGTTATACCATTTGACAGTGCAATAATTATTTTAGATTATTGCATTAATCGGTGCCTCACCACTGATCCTGTGGATCATAATTTTATTACCTCATGTTAAACATGTTGTTAAATGACAACAAATAATGTTAAATCTTGTAAATGGAAACTGGTCATTGATTGGAAAAAAAGAATACAAGCTCAAAATGTTCTGCAACTAAGGCTATGTCCATTGAAAAATGTTCTTATTCATTGCTTGTAGCCCGAAAAACATGTCATTTGTATTTTTTGTCAGATAGATACTTTGTACGATTTTTTTTTCTTTGTTTTAAAGATGTAGCAAACTAGCATTTAGGAGAATGATGAAGTCTCATACTATATTGTACATACCCATTATTACCTATCACAGAATTTCTTTCACAGAATCTGGTCAGATTTACTTTGAATCCAACTTGTCTCTGTTTTTCCCCTGACTCTGGCCAGAAATATTTTGGATATATTATTCAGGAGTAACAGTTAACAGTGTTCAAAAAGATTTGTTTTGGTTTTGAAGTTACCGTCAGAGGAAAATCAACTCACTGGGCATGCTCAGTAATGTTACTCTCTTGTGTTTTATATGTCAACAGTGTAGACATTATTACGGTATACTGGCCTGGCAGGATCACCTCAACAGATAGAGATATTTGGTAAAATTAAGCTTATATGGACGTAGATTCTTTTACAAATGGAGGAGAAAAACATTGGATGGCAAAATATCTGACTTTTCAAGCAGAAAATTTTTACACAGCAACCATCATCCACAAATCACCAGGAAGAGTTAGCTGCATGTTGTCTAGATTACGGAAAATGGGCCCATGTTTCTGTTCCTTTGTCCAGTGTGTGACTCTGATTACTTTGACTAAATCTAGCCAAGTAGAAAAAAAGGAAGAAAAGTTTCCCGCTCCTGCTTAAGGGGGTTGTGACATAATTTGGTGGCTTGTATGGGATACGTATCAGATAGAATATCCGCAGCTGAAAGTCATGTGCATGGACCCTTGAGTGGGGTGCTGGTGTGTATTTGTGTATATGTGTGTCTCCTCTCCCCTTTGATTAGGCTGCTCAGCTTAAATTGGCTCAGCACAGACCCACACACAAACACACACACATATAGACCTTCAGATCCCTCAGCTGATGACAGCTCTGCCTCAGCCCGCTAACAACAATCTGTCTCTGACTTGCTCTCTGTTTCTCACACTGTTTCTGCTGCTTAGACGTGGGAGTTGAGGTGAAGGGAGGTGGGGAGAGGAGTAGAGAAGATGAGAAAGAAAGCGGCAGAATGGGATGAGGACGGATGAAGAGAGGATGCCTGAAAATGGAAAAAGGAACTCACAGGAGATGAGAAGTGAACAGAAAGAGTGAGGGAGCTGAAGCAGCAGGGGAGCAAAGAGGCAAAATGAGGGGAACAGGGGGAAAAAAAGAGGAGGAAAGCAAAATAATGAGAGAAAGATGTGGAAAGCAGGAGAGAGTAATGGTGGGGAGAGCATGTGGGGAGGATAGCTGGCAGTGATGGTGGGTGGGGTGTTTTGATCAGCAGCCAGCTTTTCATCCCTGTCAGTCTGCACAGAGGAGAACAGGAAAGGAAGGGGGAGAGAGGGAGGGAGGTAAGGATGGATGCAGAGAGGGGAGGGAGGATGGGAGGCTACTGCCACTGCTGCCTCAATGCACTGCTGCTCTCTGCTGAATGTCAGCATCTCTAGCTCTCCCTACCACCCCCTCGCATTTGACCTTCCTCTCTCTGCTGCAGTGTAAAAACATGGCCACCAGATGGTGTCTATCCCACAGGAAAGCTGAATTGTAATAGGCTGTTCATATTCACCCCGAAAACAGTGAGCCATTGCAACTGCAGAGGTCTAAAGTCATAGCAGAGGTTTTTGAATGGAGTAAAACAGAGTACTAGTGGCGGTTAATGTGGGTTTAGCCTGCCAAAAAAATGGAATAAATTGTCGACAGTCAGTTTACTATGAGATCCTGGCCCTTATATGAACTGACATGTTTTTTTTTGTACCACAATAAATCATCTATTATGTCAGGGAGTTAACAGAAATGTGTAAATGCCCTTTTTTTTGTTCTGTGCTGAGGATATGGAAGACAACTGGAGAGGAGTGTCAAGCCAAGTCAAGTCAACTTTATTTATAAGCATGTTTAAAAACAACAAATGTTGACCAAAGTGCTGTACAACTGAGAGTAATAAAACTGAAATAAAAATTGGAGTGTGCATGGGTAAAGATCTAGAGGACTACTCAATTCGGTCCTACGATGGCCACGCTTCTGCAGATATTGAATGTATCGCCGCTCCAACACACCTGACTCAAATAAATAAGTCATTGTGCAGAACTTCATATGCTGTTGGATCTATTTAATTTGAATCTGGTGCATTAGGGGAGGGATACATTCAAAACCTGCCAGATTGCAGCCCTCGAAGACCTGAATTGAGTAGGCCTGATCTAGAGGCTATCTGATCTATTAGTCCTTAATCATAGCACAGCTACTGCACATAAATTAATAGTATACTGTAGAATGAAGCACACCCCTGTGCAGTATCACTTGAAAGTTTAATCATTCACTTGAACAATAGGTATTTGTTCTCCAAATGAAGCAACAGAATAGATCATTATTGCACTCGAATATTCCTGTAAATCTTCTATAGACTTGGAAGCTTCTTTTCAACAGGTATTTTGGGATATCTGCAGACTTTCATTGTGTTTGTTATCACCCTACAACTTTTCTTCAGCCATGCAGTTCCACACATCCCACCTCTACCTCTGTGCTTATGTGTGAGGATCACTCTGGATTCAAAAGGTTAATACAAAACATGTAAGAAGTCATCTAAGCTCAATCTTGCAGTGGTGTGCCAAAGAGAAAGCAACATATACATTTTTTGGGACTAAGATTTTTCTTTCTTGATTGATGTTATAGCTTTCACAGTCTGGGTTTATTTTCACAACTCTGGTTTCTCTGGAGCTCTCTTTGTCTGTTTTTTAGAGCTGGATTTTAGAAAATGAAGCATCAGCTGAGGCACCATTACTCTTTCCATACTTCTTGTTTACTTTTGTTTTGTTTCAATTGATCTGTTAGTCACCCATCCTCCTTTATCTATTTTTATCTTGGTGAAGTTTCACAATCTAATTTTTTAAAATCTTTTCCATGTGAATCCAAAGGGTAGACAAGCACAGAGACACAGCCTGTTAGCTCATAACCGAGAAAGTTCTTGTAATAAGGCTCTTTATAAATGACATTATATTCTGAATCTTGTATCAGAGGTGGCCGCATGTGAAGCTTTACTCCATCTAACTTTTTCTCCTATTAAATTTCAGCAGGATGCGGTCAGAATTTTGTGAATGAAGAGACTTTGAACATCATTTCACTGTAGACAATTTAAAGGCTGATATCCATTCATTCACTTGTTTTGTGGAAGCTTTTTTGTTGTCTTACCTCATGTTTAGGACATTTGATGGAGAAATCATCTTCATGGAATGTGCAGCCTTTGAGCAGGGAGAGAGGAAAGCAAAGAAGGAAATAATAAGCAACAGCTTCACAGAGAAATAATAACAAGAAATCAAACACATAGCATGATGTGGATATGCACAAAAACCTGAACCCCCCCCATATAAATGGCAAAAGCCCATGTAAATAGTAGGCAAGAGTTAAAAAAAAGAAGAGAATGAGCTAGAAAAAGGTATTAAAAGAGAAAGTGCAACAGAGGACAGAGTGAGTGGATGAGTTGCAGTGCAGGCAGGCAGATATGGCTGATGCACTCAGCAGGATTAAAAAGAGCCTCGCTCTGCTCCCTGTGCTGGCTCGGCAGACGTGGCAGGCCTTCTAATCCTCACACTGTACCTCTTTGGCATGAGGTTACACACAGACACTCACTTGCATTGATAAGAATGAGTAGCACACAACCACAGCACATATAGGCAACCCAGTGAAATGCACATTGGAAAGCATTTAGGAAGCGTTACGCACAGACTGTAGATGCATGCACACACACCCACATTAGGTCCCCCGACAGCAGCATGGATGGATGGAGCCACAGGGGTTGTGGTCAATAATGCACACAAACACAGCCTCCTCCCTCTACCTCTTCCCTTTCTCCTACTTTTATACTCACACTTTCATCATCGCCTTTATTCAAAGCTCCCTCCCTCTTTTCAGTCTTGCTCTCCCTCAGTGCTCTCAGACATATCGTCTCACGCTCAATAATGTTACTTCTTGATGCATTTTCCCTCTCATTTTCCCCACATCCATTTTTCTTCCCCTCTCTCTTTTAATTTCCCCCCTTTTATTCTACTTTCCTTATTGGTCCCCTCCCCATTTCCCTCACAACCTAAGTTCACTTTCTGATTTGCCTCCTCATTCCTACTTCCTCTCCTTTTCTTTCCTTTTTCAATCCTTGTTTCTCGGTTCCTCTCTCGCTGTGGTCTCTTACCTATCTCTTTGGCGCAGACATAGTGGTATTTATGAGAGCAGCCTCTCCAACAGCAGCTGAGGGACGCCCCCGCAATCTGGCACTTGTAGCAGCTCTGGGGTTAGTCAGACAGATGAACATATGGAACAAGACCATAAAGAAACAAACAAATTGACCAATAGATGGACATAGAGAAAAAAACATGGGTAAATGTCATAAGTAAGCAGCAGTTTTAAAGTCACTGTATCTCTTTTTGCTTCCAAAAACATTTCAGAATAGTCTGACTCAGTGGCGATAATTAGTAACATACCGTTTGGGCTGAGTTGTTGGCAGCTTCCTTTAGTCCATACAGCCTCCCAGCTACCATAATTATTCCCTTGGTCCAGATGGTACAATTTTCATGAGCCCAGTGCTCTTTAGCCTCTGCCTCCATTTGCAGCCTCTGGAACATACTGTCATTGCCCTCTTGGTCCCCGGAGACCCCTGTGCTGTTAGTCTGGAGCTGCTTCATTTTTCTGAACCTTTCTCTGAGAGTTAATCTTCGTGGACCACCTTCCCGACACAATCTTTCTGGTCTTTCTGCCCGTCGGTGGCGCCAATGACGGTGCCTGCTACTGCTGGCCTCTTGAGAGGATACCTCTGTCTTTCCCTCCTTTTCTGTGCTCATCTCACTTTCATTATTGGAGGAGGTGCCTGGCTCTTCAGCAGTGCTACCATTGTTGTTGCTGGTCTTGTCTGACTCTTCCCTGAAAGATTCTCTGTGTGTGATAGCTAAAATTTTCCTTGGAACACTGTCCTCTGTGTAGTAGGGTCCACACAAATCACCAAGGTCTTTGTAATTTGCCGGCTTCCCACACAGGCAACATGTCAGGCACCTACCAATTAGTTTGCTATTCACCATAGGTCCTTGCAGCATGGCGGCAGTGTGTGGCACTACTTTTGCAACTGTGAAAGGATTCCTCATTCTAAGTATGCCCTTTTTTCTACGCCTTTGAAATACCACTGCATCTTCAGGCTTATTGACTATGGCACACCAGGAGGAAAAGTCTCTGGAGTTGTTAATCCGTACATAAGGACAGAAGGACAATTTAGAATTCTGATGGACTGTTTTGCGTCTGAATCTTTTTACAGAAATGACCTCAGTCTGTTTTTCTGTTACAGTCACTACAGGTCCCACAATACATGCCTCTTGCTTTTCTGTACTTTCTCTTTCCTCTTTTTCTCTCTCCTCTTTTATCTCCTGTTCACATCCAGCAGCCCTTACAACCGCCTCAATTACCTCAATGGCATCTTTCATCCCAGGTTTTGGCCCAGGCTTTTTGTGGATCTTCATTGGCTTGCCAGGAATCTGCTCTGATGAGGCTTTGCTTCTTTTTCTTTTGGTTGGGTTTGCTGATGGTTTTCGTCCTCTTCGTGTTTTTTGGATGAGCTCTGTGCTGACAACCTGGGGGGTTTCTGTGATCTCATCCTGGCTAATTGGCAGCTGTACTGTGGACTCAGTGGGGGTCACCTTCTCTTCTTTTTTCTGTTGTTCTGCTGCTTCACTGTTTGTTTCCCCAACTATCTCTGTCTCCTCCAAAGAGGCCTGGCCTTTTCTCTTCTTCCTCCTCTGTTTAAGGTGCATTTCATGGTTGTTTTTAATGGCCCTCTGCTTGGCTAGCCTTGGTGTTGTGACTATTAGACTCCCAGCTTCCAATGCTACTACTGAGACATCTGTACTCTCTACCATGGCCCATCTTTTCCTTTTAGTTCTGGCGGACTTCGAGGCAGCAGTCGATAGACTGTTGGTTGTTTGTTGTGTCCACTCACTTGGAGCCAAAGCTTCTAATGAAGTGTCAGTTGAATACGATACCTTGTCATCTACAACATCCAGCTGTTTACCTGGTTTAATGTTTTCCTGTCTTTTCTCATTCTTATTAACAGCCTCATATTCCACTCCTTGTCTCACCCCCTCTGGTGTTGAGTCCTCTTTTCTCACATTGGGATTTTCTTTTTTTTCTGTCATCTCCTCTTTTCTGATTGCTTCTTCTTGATATTTCACTATGCCCTTTCCAGGGTCTATCATCTCGGTGTTATTTATCTGAATAGATGTCTCACCTTCCTTTAAGACATGCTCAGACAGAGCTTTGGTTGTCACATCATCAGATAGATTGCTGTCTAGCTGGGGAGTTGGTAGGTGTTTCTTTGAGCTAGGAGATGTAATTTTCTGTACCATGGCTTCATATTTCTGCCCTCTGCCTTTCCGTGGGGGAAGAACTTTTGTTTTAGTAGGACATTGAGGAGGCATCACAGGCACATCACTGATGATCTCAGGCCCACTGACATTTGGAGGAGTGTCTTTGGTTGCTGGAGTGACCTCAGAGGCTTTCTTGGGTGGTCCACGTCTTCTTCTGGGGCCTCTCACACTTTTCTCTTCAGGTGTAGAGACAACCTGTTCTAGCAGGGTGGGTTGAGGTGGTAAGGATTTTGGTTTGGGCTTTGGACCCCTCTTTTTCTTTGCAGGCATTGTACAAGGTTCAGGGCTGAGTTTCCTCTTTAGTGGAGGGGGAGACTTTTCCTCAGACTGTTCAGGTGGAACTGGTGGTGTAGGTGGTGCAGGTGAGCCTCCAGAAACATCTGTTGCTTGGACTGCATCAGCACTAGTATTTAAAGTTTGATCTACAGCTAGAGGCTCCTCTACTTTTAGAGAAACATCGCTGATTTTAATTTCTGTTATTGTCTGGGTTTGAATGTCCTCCTTCACAGTTTTATCTTTTTCTTTAATAGCTTTTTCCTGTGAAGGCTTTCTTGATCTCAAGACCATGTTCTTACTCTCTTTCTCTGGAGCTTTTACCTCGTGGTGTGCTTGTTTATTCTCTTGTAATGGTTTTACATCTTGGTTTACTTGGGGAAGTGTCGTTTTTAGGCTCTTTCTGACCCTGCTCTGTACTCCTGTGAAAGGTTGACTCGTGTCCTCTTGTTGAACTAATTTTGCTTTTGCAATTGAGCCTTTTGGGCGACCCACTGGGGCCTTGATGGGAACAGTGTCTATAGGGGGCAAAACATCTACAGACTTGGGTCCAGGCTTAGGTCCTGGCTTTGGACCTGGTTTTGGACCAGGTTTTGATCCAGGTTTGGGTCCAGGCTTTGGTCCAGGTTTTGAACCTGGTTTGGGTCCTGGTTTTCGTTTTACATTAGTGTCAACTTTTGGTGGCAGTTCTGTTTCATTTGGCACTGATTTTAGTCCTAGTTTCGATCCTGGTTTTGGGCCAGGCTTTAGAGCAGGTTTAGGCCCTGGTTTCGGTCCTGGTTTTGCAACTGGCTTTGGTCCAGTTTTTGGCCCTGGTTTTTGTCCAGGCTTTGAACCAGGTTTGGGGCCTGGTTTTCTCTTCACATGAGGTTCAACTTTAGGCGACAAATCCGATGCATTGAATGAGCGAGTGCACATTCTTGATCGAAAACCATCCGTCAGCAGTTTAGAAGTCTGACTTACAATAGATTCCTGATGGGCTAGGTCAGTTTGATCTGATAACAGCACAGTTTTGCTTGGGGACATGCTTTGTTTTTGTGTAAGTGAGTTGTCACCTTCTTCCTCCTTCTCTACCTCCCTCTCCAAGTTTAGCTGTCGCCTGATTGCCACACCTGAATGCATGATTCTCCTTCTGCCCCTGGCATGCTTACGTCCATATGTCCTTGGCTGAGCAGATGGGGCCACAGGCTCTGGTTTAGCCAATGGGGTCACAGCACTAGCACAGCTGATGCCAGGTTCTATATCCTCATCACCTTTTTTGGGGGATGGTGGAGTGTCTGCCCAGGAAGGGGCTGAGGGGAGTATTGACTTCCCTGGCAGCTGAGGAGAGTCTGGCTCTAGCACTTTAGCATCGCTGTGATCAATATGATCTCTAGCCTGAGCTGGAGGTGCTGCCTTGTCATTTAGAGCAGAGAAGACTGGCATAGCAGAATGAGGCTGAGGAGCAGTGTCACCAATGGCAGACTCCCTTGTTGAGGCATCTGCTGCTGTTGTTGGATGGGCAGGTGCCCCTGCAAAGTCATTGTCAGTATTTAGCTCAGAACTCTGACTCTCTGTTCTGCTGCAGAACGCTCCAGAAAGATTTTCTTGGCTTTCTCTATTATTCATTTGCTCCTCAGTTGATGACTGGCTCACATTCTCCCCCTTCTCTAGTTCCTTGCTAAACTCTCTAGACAAAAGAGGGGAGAGAGAACTTTTCTGCTTTTTCTTTATTTCTTTTTGTTCTTCCTCATTTGTCTCCTCCTCCTCCTCTCCTGTCCTATCCTCTTCTCCCCTTTCATTCTCCTGATCTCTGATCTCTCTATTGTCTGAGGTGCAGTCCTCCAAAGCTTCAACTTGAGGGGTTGGAGAGGTGTTCTCTGAGCTGTCCTCTTTTTCTGTTGAGTATTGATCCTGCTCAAGGTCACCCCTTGAAATGAAAGGCAATGTTTTCACAGAGCTCTCAGATACAGTTGGAGATTCTGATTTGAATGTTTCTGATTTCATCTCTTGACCAAAGGGATCTTTGTTGCTTGAGTCGGAGAGAGCTGCTGGGGACTGTTCAACTGAGTCTCTTGCATCAGGATCATATTTGCTCTGGACCTCTTGGTACACT
Source organism: Atherinosoma microstoma (assembly GCA_037177055.1). NCBI lineage: Eukaryota > Metazoa > Chordata > Actinopteri > Atheriniformes > Atherinidae > Atherinosoma > Atherinosoma microstoma. The sequence continues at coordinate 11,899,854 of JBBBVU010000022.1, read as the reverse complement.
GTCTCATCATAACAATAATTTTTTTCTGTCGTCACTGTGTTTACTTTGCTGAATACAGGTGAGCACTTTTCTTCATCTGACCATTTCTCTAGTTTCTCTGTGAAATTAGTTGCGTCTGAATTTTGGTCACAGTCAGGAGGGTTTTCTGTTATTGACTCTTCTTTCTCAGCAGATTTGTCTATCCAGGCTGATTCTTCAAAATTCTCTTTTACTGGCTCATTGATATGTTGTATATCTGATGGAGAATCTCTCTCCTGCTTCATAGGACTGTGGATTGTTATGCTTGTTGGAGACCTTTCGTCACCAATGCTCTTCACTGGAGTACTCATGCCATCTCCTCCATGCCCTGTCTGGCATCTGGTTGGATCAGGGGTAAGGTTGTGCAGACCCGAGTCACCAGATCTGGTAGACATATCATCTGGAGATGCCATTGAGCAAGAGGAGACTGTATCCAAGGTGAGCTGTGTGTTGTTATGGGCCTGGGCTGGACTTCTGCCCTGGCCAAAGTAGTAGTAACCCCTGTCCGGTGGTTCATCACTACTGCTAGAGTAGCCACCCTCGTGGAGTTCCATGGGCAATGGCTGGTGCTGTGGAGTGGAGTAAGGGTCCTGCATGGGCCCCCCGCCCATACTAGCAATACTGTCTGGATATGGAGGACTTTTGTACTCCTCGCCCTTTTTGGATGATGCTCCACTTCCAGCACTGCTGTTGCTCCCACCACTGCTGCGCTTGCTGCTCTTCTTGTTTGCAACCAGTGCCTCTGAAAGTAGTAGTTGTTGGACATTATTGGAGATGTTCTCCACTTGGGAGGTGAGGGCATTCAGACTCCACAAGCTAGGGTTTGATAGTAACTTCTCTGAGAAGCGTTCTTTCATGGTGGGGACTTGTGGTGTGGTTGTGTAGCTATGGGGAGCTGGATGGGGTACGTTGGGTGAGGGGTGTGACCGTGGGGGCATCAACAGAGGGTTGGTACTGGCTTGCTCCTGCAAACCAGCTGAGGAGGATGATGAAGAAGAGGCTGCTCCAGGGGTCATGGGTGGTTGACTATACTGGAATGACTCTGGATTGGTCATTAGTGGTGAGGGTGTGGAGCTATATGAGGGTGAGCGTCCTACAGAGCGTGCAGGGGAGTGACTTGAGGAGGGGCTACAAGTCTGATAATACTGTTCAGGCGATCTGACAGGCAGCTCTGAAAGACAGTAGTTTTGTTGGGGTTGGCTGTAGTGTTGGTATTTAGGGTGGGGTTCTTGTGGGTTGACCATTGTCTGTAAAGAAGGCTGCTGCTCATAACCCCTGGAAGGTTGCTGCTGGTAACCATAACTGTTCTGTGTTGACCTGTATCCCCCTTGCTTCAGATTGCTATGGCTGCTCATTTGTCTGGCATACTGGGAATTTGGAGGCATGTTGTAACCTTTATAACAATGGGGCATTGGACTACACTTCTCCATGTATGGCGATGGAGAGGGGGAATGCTGCGGGTAGTGCAGGTGACTCTGGGGATACATAAGAGGTGAAGGGGTAGGATTAGGAGGGTGGGACTGATGGTGAGGACTGGTATAGGTAGGGGTAGATGACTGGTGGCACTGAGTTTGTGAGTGCCCTAACATGTTTGGGTCCATGTACTGGGAGGAGCCAGGCGTGGGGGCACCACCAGCTTCCAAACGCCCAACCATTTCCTGGTCATACTGCGCTAATTGGGCTTGGTCTTCCCACTTCGGCTGAAGGTGCCCCTCACTCAGATACTGTGCTGAATAATTCCCCATGTGGTTACTGTAGCCCCCAGGACCTTGTAGGTGCTGACTAGGGCTTGGTTGGGGAATTTTGCTCCCTCTGAAGGATTTCTTTGTGTGTGAAGCTGCTGAGCCCCCATTTCCATTCCCATTTCCTCCACCATTTCCAGGATAACCAGCATAGGTTTGCTGGCTGTAACAGTCCTTGGGCCCTCCTCCAATTCCTGCTCCCCCAGTTGGAGGCATGCTAGCTGTGTTTGCTAAGGAATGGGCCTCATATCCTGACCTGGTGTTCCCTGGGCCAGGGCCCGGATGTGGGCCAGGCCCTGGATGTGGGTGCTGGGGGTGGGGATGATGCGGGTGTTGTCGGTAGGTCTCCAGGCGGGATAATTCATGGGGCTCCTGCTGGTAGCAGGGTTGGTTGCTGTGGTAACCACCGCTGCGCTCACGGAAGGACTGCATAACTCACTGCGTCTGTAGTCAGAGCTGGGAGGGGGAGGTGAGGTGAGACGGGAAGGGGGGAAGGGGGGTTGGGGGTTCTGAAGGTAGGGAAAGAAGGAGAAGAGAGAAACAGAAGGAAATGAGAGGGTTAGTGCTGTTGAGCCAGGGGTTTAAACATTCAGCATTTTCTACTTTGATATTCAAGACCCACTCTCTGAGAAAACTGAGAATTCACTTTTTGTTTTTGTTTGTTTTGCACTCACTGACACAAATGTTTAGATACACACATATCTGCATCCAATAATGTGGGTGTGGTGGAATGTACATTTTTCAGTCACATATTCATTCAAGTAATCTAATTTCTCTCTCTAAAAAAAAAAGTGCCATCCAAACTGCTCAAAAGGCAAACAGCTATTTTTTCTGGTCTACTGTTAAGGAAATTCCCACTCAAGTCGGAGGGCTGAATTTGTGATGCAGTCTCATGTGTATGGAAAAGTAACTGAGCTATCTATTTAGTTATCTAATAAATAAATATAGTGTGTATGTGTATACATATATGAGCAAGGCAGCTGTTTATATGCAGTCCACAGCATGAATGCAACATCTGAAGAGCATGTTGAGTTATAACACAGTCTTCCAGTTCAAACTGAACTCCTCACATAACCATGTTAGCTGTTTGCTTTTTTTTCTACATGAATGAACGAGATTGAAGAGGAGAATGAGTCATTATTCATAACGTTTGGATTTTCTCCCCTTTTTTCAAAACCTCTACCTGATATTACAATTTATTACTTCAACAATGCAAACAATGTTTTCTGGTTTGTTTTGGTTCCTTTTTTTATTCTTATTTATTTCGTGTTTTTAGCGGCGAGTCCTCCGCTACTCTCTGTCTTTTCCTAATCAGATGCAGACCCAATTTCCTCTAAGAGAAAGCAGGAAGTGTTACTGTGTGTGTTTGTGTGCATGCTGTCAGTATGGGTTCACAGAAGGATGGTGTTGTGTGTAGTGTGTCTGTTTCAGTATATGAGTCCGTGTGAGGACTATAATATTTTGCCTGCCTTTGCATAGGTGCATGTTTGTGAGTGCATTTATACAAAAAAAAAAGGAAGAGAGGAGGGGTGGAGACTCTCCTCTGGAGAGTTTTCCTCCTTTATAAAAGGAAAACAGTCACCTGGAGCCAGAGCACTGAGCACCTGTATGTGTGTGTGTGTGTCAGCCAGTTTCAACACAATATCCCAGCATTCAACCCACCCCAGGGACAGTGGTGCATCCCACCAGATGCACGGCAGCATTATTCATCTCTGAAACACAGTGTGTGTGTGTGTGTATGTGTGTGATAAGGGAAATCAGTGTCTGAGTGTTGCAAGCATTCAGTCCTGCATGCATAAGCCTTAGTGTGAGTTTGTGAGAGTGTGTTGGTCTGTTTGTGTTGTACAGTGCAGGTCCACAGCTTTTGGTAGCGTACACACACAGACATACTCACATTCACAAATACACACAACTAAATTCCCATAGAGATCTTCTCTCTGCCCTCCTACCATCCTCCCTCCCTTGCCTCCAGCTCATTACTCCTTCACCTGGAGTGATGTGTGTATGTGTGGATACTTCTTTACAAAATGACCTAAATAAGACGCTTGTAGAGGACAAGGAGCAGGATTCTCCCACTAAGCTTGCCAAGGATAGCCGACAGGTTGTAAGATGACACACATTGCTTTTTAAATCCAGTGCTGAGGTCAAACATCTTTCTGTAAATTTGTATTCATTTCTATCATATCTGTTGTTTTCACAATAGCCCGTTCTGAGGAACAGTTAATTGGATTTTTCTGTGATTGTCTTTCACCTAAAACAGTGCAAACACACCAGATAAACCTTCTCCCAAATCAATTTACTCCACCCGTGCTTCTGTCTTTTCTCTCTAACTCAAACACATGTGTGTACAGTGGTGTCTACATTCAGATCACGTCTCCTTTCCACCTCCACGCCGCACCTCCTCCTTCCGCTGTTATCTTCCACAGAGAAGCCTCGCATTGTAGAGTCGTCCCACTGCTGTATTTGTGGATGCACTACGTCTCTGATTCAGTAGGGGTCAGAGAGGAGAGAGGGATGAAGGATACATGCTGAGATCACCGAATCTTCCCTGTTGATTTGTCCGTCCATCTGTTTGTCTGTCTATTAGGTAGTGTTTGCATTGATTTTACTGGTGCTTGACCGTAGAGATGGAGGGATGAAAGAGAACCAAGCACACATATTGCCCACTGTCTGTCTTTCATACACATCTACACCACACACCCAACAAGACACCCACCTTCTGTTGTTTTCTTTTATGTCCTCATTTTTTTTTATTTTGTCTTCCTTCCTTCTGAACTGACTCCTTTTGCATTTCTCAACACACAGCATTATGCACCTAAGAAGGACCATTGTCTTTCTTACTTCCACATCATTCCCTCTTTCACTCCAATCTTTCTTTTTCTTTGATAAAGAGGAAAATAGCAATGAGAGGGAAAGACAACAAGGCGTTGGGGGTCTAATGGAAAAAGAGGAAAACACAAACCAGTGGAGGGGGGGTGAGAGATGGATTGTGGGGGGATGCAACAGCAGGGAAGGAGTGATAGAATGATAGGTTTGATGAGGAGGAGGAGGAAAAAGGGGTGCAGAGGACAGAAGAGGACATATGATTTACTGAGTGGGCTTTACAACCTATGCTCATGGGAAATATGAGTTGTTGCAAATGCCACACATACATGTTCATGCTCTTTACACACCCAGGGACATATGTATCCAAAATTGTAGAGCGCATGCAAGTTTTCAAGGGGGAGTGGTTCTTAATTAGCAAAAGGTTTCATTTCTGCAGACAAATATGAGCTGCTAGAAGAGTGATTGATTACTACGGGTGCATCCCAGCTTCTATCAAAGCAGCTGCCCTCATCTTTACTGTTAATGTTATAGTTTGAATGCTCGTGTACTTCTCCACACCCAGGAGAACCTTTTTCATCTCAAGGGTTAGGATGTGTGTGTTTGAAAGGAAAATGTTGCCAGGCTGGAAGGACAGAATGAAAAGATTGAAGGGAAGAAGAGAAGGATGAATCTGATTGTTCCACTGGATGGTTCGTAATGCGCAGAGCTGCGACTGGTTGCAGTTCCCCTCTTCATTCTTTTTTTATCCTCTCTTCCTCACTTTCATCACATCATCTTCAGAGGCAGCTTGAGATGGGATTTATCTCTTTTCTCAACACACATGCAAACACACATGCACACATACAAAGGCAGGGAGACATCTCGCTCGTTCCCTCAACTCTGGCTCAGAAGCACTTTCGCTTCAAATCTTTTTCCTGCTCTCTGTCTGTCTGATGCCAACAAACACACACATGGAAATGCACAAACACACACAAGTGGAGGCACACAGAGTGGAGGGATGGAACGTCTCCCTGTGTGTTTACCTCCCCAGTCATCCTGGTTAATTATGCATGCAGAGGCAGTTTGCTGGGGAGGGAGGGAGGGCGGCCTGGGAGGGAACGCACACATTCACTCACACATCCCATCACACATTTACAAAAAGTCGCACTATACCACCACCAGAATCATTCCGGTACAACCCAGCACACCACACGCTAAAGCCAAGCTCACATGCTTCTCGACAACCTGACGACACACTTAAATAAACCAAACACACCACGCTCCCTGCTTCCCTTTCAGAGTGCACATACTCGTGTCTAACACATCGGCCTTTAACACTCTGCTTAACACAGCGTGCTCCAAAATAACACAGCAACCCACCCCACTGCTGCTCCCAATCAGCACACTGCAATCCCTTTCCTAATTACACACACTTCTACACAATGCAGAGAGCATTCTGATGCCTCCAACTAGCACGCACCATCTTTAGATTTCCTCTGTGTATGCTCCCCTCTCTGTGGGTACTGTGCCCTTTTACTTGAGAAACCAAGGTTCAACACGATGGACAGGCAGGCAGACCGATGGAAAGACAAAGACACAACATCCCTCTGTCTCTTCTCCTCTCCTCTGCAGTGTCTGACCAGACTGCGTGGGTGGCTTCCTACCCAAGAGAAAGGCTTACGAGATTGAGGAAGCCAATATCTGCTCCGACATTTGTCAGTGTCCAGTTGTCATGACACTCAGCTGGAGGTTATGTGGGGTCACTGGTAACCAGTCACATAGATTATTGGAAGGCACATAGAGTGGGCGGGGATGTGTCATTGATGCACACAGACAGACAGGCAGACAGATGTCGATTTGAGGCCACTGGACAGGTAGCAAATAAACTCAATTCAGAGGGCTGATGATGTGGGAGTAGGGCATACATAAGCAAATAAAGACTGTTCAATACATGAGAAAAATGGAGGAAATGGGTCAAGAATGGGTCAAGAAATAGATCTTTTTTTTACAAATTTGCTTTATCAGTGTAGCTTCATGTGATTCATGTGAGTCCTTTTAACCAAAACCATCATAAAATGTGGAAAATGAGCCTTGCCAAGGGTGTTGTTGGAGACCATTTTGGTTCAGTGCGGGAGGCCAGATAATGCGAGATCTGTGTTTGAGTGTGTTGGTGTGTGAGATGTTGTCTCGTCTCAGGGGCCTTGGGATGACTCATCAGCATTCACAGACATGACTGGCTATTCCATCACAGATGAAGATGACACTCTTGACACAAATGTCTGCTAGCACACACAATACCATGAACACCAAACGCACACTCCACACAGACATTACTTGAATATGTAAAGCCGATAGAGGAAAAGGAGGACAGACGGACTCACTGCGGCAGCTTTAACATGAAATATTGAATAAAGGTCAGAGAAAAAGAAGCAGATGTGTCTGTTTATGGTTTATGAGCTGTCACAAAGTGATCCTATCTTGCTAAACTGGAAAAACAAAATTCTTTCTGTGACTCTTGTTTAAAAGAAAGATATATCCAATCATGAAGTTGACTTTGGTAAAAACGTGTTTCTATTTTTTCTTATGCCTGTCTTGGTCATGTCAGTAATGTCCAGTGACCTTTAGCAAAGGTGCAACTTCACAGGAGGACATACTACATACTAGAAAAATACAACAACAGCAACAGCTGGGTCTATGGTCACTATGGTAACTGGAGAGGCAATGCCACTCACTGAGGTTGAAAACTGCAAGTATGCACATAACATGGAGAAAGCTATGTGAAGGACATGAGAAATTGTCCCACCACGACATATACGTATATGCAATAATGACAAAAATGATCTATTATTCATGTCACATAAATGCAAAGCTGTATAGATCTCTTAATCAGATTAAAGCTCACACCTGAAAGATATGTTTTCTATCTTCTTCCATTGCAGCAAAATGTTTTATACAGTGAAAGGTTTACAAAGCTCCAAACCCTCTCAAATTCCCACCAAAGAGTTCTCTCTAACAGAAGGACCTGTTTATGACATACTTGAAATGTTTATTATAAATGAAATAAAACAATACTTTGTTGATGTCCAAAGGGAAAAATCGAAAAACAGGAACATTTGTAATTGTATAACTGTAGGAGCATTATAGCACATGGTTCTTCAACTCTGGTCCTTGACGGCCATGCAAGTCTAAGCTGTTTCCCTGCTTCAACACACCGATTTCAAATGAAGAAGATCTCCTCAACAGCTTGTTCTCAGGTTCTGTACAAATCTCTGAATGAGTTATTAATTTGAACCTGGTGAGTGAAAGCAGGGAATCAGCTAATACCTGCAGGGCAGTGACTGAGAACTGGAGTTGAAGAACCCTGATAGCATGATAGCTTGTCATTGGTTAGTTAGACCTATTTACCCCAGAAAAAGAGAGCAGATCCCTTCACTGTGTCTGTCATGTGAAAAAAAACCCTAACAAAACAAAAATAAGAAAAACAAATAAACTAAACACCCCCAAAAAGAAGGTGAGCAATTAGAGCAGAGTGGGTGTTTTCGGTGGGTCTTAAGGAGAAAGGTGCTGAAACTGAGCATTTCAGACCAAATTTGTCTGATTATTCTGCAACATGTACAGAATAAGAAATAAAGATGTTTTCTTAACATTAAAGCACGTAAAGCTGCATAAATAAACCCCTCAAATATGCTCATGAATTGACTTTAAATGCATCCTTGAAAGAAGACTAAATGTTTAAGAGAGCCCCACTGACCTTGTGTAATTTAAAAAAAAAGTGATGCAAAGGACGCGTTGTTCCTGACTGCGTCACATAACTGCAAATTGATTGGTTTACCCTTGACAGAAAAGAGAGCAAAAGAGCCATATTTGTTCAAGTCTTCACTGGCCAAACCCAAATCAGCAGCATGACATTAGTTTTGTGGCCTCTTTTGAAAAACAAGCTTCAGTTTTAGTCTTCAGCACAATGATCACTTCACAGCCCTGCAAGGATGTAACGCAGAATCACTTTAGATTGATACTGAACAATGGGACCAAGATGACCATTTGGGCTGTGAAAGAACTAATCCTGACCACCTATTTCTATATATAACATTTTCTCTCTGTCTCTCTCTCTCTCTTTTTTTTTTTTTTTACAGCCATCCATAGCCTTGACCCAAAATCACTCAGTCCTTCCTTGTTCTGCTCTTCCACACAACTATCATTTATCTCTTTTTTCAATCTATCTTTCCTTTCTGTCTCTTCCTCCGTCTTTCAGCACGGTCACCTCCAGCCGGCAGCTGCCGAGCGTTGCCCTTTGAAGGACTAAACCTGGCTTTGTTGACATGGTAACGGAGTGATGAGACGGGTGGGGATAGAGGGAGGGTGAGGGATGTGTGAGGGACAATGGCACACACGCAATCAAGCACACACATCACATTGCAAGGTTCTGTTGTTCATTTTATTTTATTTTTTTTTCCAGCAAACGTTGTTGTGAATACTTGGGCATGTGACAAGAATTAAAAGAAAGAAAACAGATTGCTCATTCCCTGTGTGTGTCCCTGTGCTTGTAGAGGCAAGTGACAACAAACCTGAATCAATATCAACCTGTGCAAGTGTTTGCTATTATGTGCTCATGCATGCGAGCATTTAGCATGAGCATTCTTGTGAAAGTGGACTTGAGGAGAGCTTTAATGATCAAGCTTGGCTGCCTGCAACACCCTTCCAATGTGTCTATGTGAGTGTGTGTGTTAGGGCATTGGTGGACTCTGTATAACCTCCCTCGGTGCAGATGGAGTGAGACATGCAGCTACACAAGAAGAGCAACAAAGAGAAAGATGTGCTCCTTGGAATCATGTTTCCATAGCGGAGATCACCTTGTCCATGCCCACATACTTTCTGGTTCTATTTTTTCTCTTGTACACACACACATAAACACGCACACACATGGGAGTTAGGGTCTTGTAAAGTGGGCTGCAGAGCTACTTGGTATTCCATCAGAATCCTCCAGTGAAGGAAACTGTAGAGCAGAGGAAAGAAACGATGCAGGAAAAAGATTGGAAGATGAGGCGAGAAGACAAAACAAAGCAATCAGAGCCAAGAGTGTCTGGTAAGTTTTCATCTACGCTGGGGGTTGACATACAAGTCGACTTACTTCAAACTTATTTCCAAAGCAGAAGCTATGAGGTACAGTACCTGCTTCTGTTCAACAAATGTGCAGCCTTTTGAGGTTGGGTAACAGATGTGGAAATGGCTCATACTTTGCAGTGACCCATTTTGGTTTGCTCAGTTCAAGCGCACGTTACTCCCACACACACAGACACAGACATATACACCACCCGTTTTTCTCCAGGTATTGGAGTGGAGTGTCGTACCACAGCAGAGGGAGATGAGATGAAGCGGGTCTGGTGCGACGACCCTGCTGGGGTTCATGGTGTGTTCCACTCCCATGTTTTCCATCCCTCCTCTCATTTGCACGTACACACTCACACATGTGCAAATGTTCACAGATTCACTCGCACATGCAGCACGCACACGCTGATTTGCACCTGCTCCCTCTTTGTGCCACTTCAGTTCATCTAATTGATGATGCTGTGCCAGTCCTGCTGCCTCTCTCTGACACACACATAAAAAAAACCCCACACATCCCACCCTTTTCCTGCGTTATCCTTGTCTTTTTACCCTCCAAGTTGTACCCTGTCCTATCTTCGTCCTCTTCTTCGGCATGCTTTCTTTGCCCTGAAGCCACCGTGCAGCTGCGGGCAGTGCTGTGTGTTTGCCCTGTGTTTGTCTGCCTGTGTGTGACCGTGCGACCTTGTCGAGGAGGGGAAGATGCTCTTTGATTTGGTGTGCTGAACCAGCACACCAAATGCTGGTGACGAGCAGCCTCAAATGTTGCTGCAGTTTTTGTGTCTATGAATAAGAACAAGTCTTTTTTGTGCGCAGTTGAGGCAGGAGTTTCCTGCAAACTAAGATTTGTGAGGCAAACGCATATGTCAAAGCCTACACATTCACTAGCAAATTAAATGTTTGATCTAGCGAGAGGGCAAACCACACTTGATTTCCGACTGGTCACATCCAGTCACAGGGAAGACATCATCCCCAGCTCCAGAGTGAATTTTTGGTAAATGGATACCACCAATTAATTTAGGCAAATTTGAGCAGATGGAGGCACTGACAAAGATTCCTGGAGTAGTTTAAACTAAATGTGATGCCCCCTGTGGTAACTTCATATTCCCATGATTACTTATATGTGCATGTTTATTTGCAAGATAATGATTTGAAGAAAATCTCATCCAAAGGAAATGGACATCAGACTGGTCTGATATCTGAGACCAATGGTCAATGTTTTAGGTTTCAGTGGATATCTGAGTAACTGATCCCCAGGCCAACACTCCCTGTTCTTTGGTCATCACTTGAATGCAGATACATTAAACCATTAACTAATAAATTGTTGCTAGACAAGAACCTACGGTTTCAAAACTGTATTCTGGTCATTATATTAACTTCTTTTGCCTTATACATGACTGGTTAAGTGCATAACTAAAGCTTGCTCAGACATGAACAATACGAAGCATGAAAAAAACCCTCAGCATTGCACGTATCCGTTTATGGAGATTATACTGGATTGAAAATAAATCTATCATGTTTATGTGTTCATATTAGCCCAATTTAAAAAGCTAGGAGTTTTAAAAAGTCCATTGCCCATTTCCAGTTCCTCCCCTTATCCCTGTGTATCTGTAAAGAGACTTGAGATTCTCCTTTTTATTTGGGGCGGATCAAGGAATACCTGCCATTGACAAAAGCCTTTTAACTGAAGTATTGGGGGACAGGATGTCTAAAATGGCAATTTCTTCTTGATGGCCAAATGAAAAGGGGCACCTAAATACCTGCAAGATGGACTAATTGAGAGGTAGGGTCATAAGGAGGAAATGGGATTGGGTCATATTTTAAAGCAGCTGTGTGTACATGAGTGTAATTTTTAAGACATACGAGTGTGTCACAGCTGCTGCTGCAGCTCCAAAATAGGTCTAATACATTGGTGCACAGGAGAATTCAACAACCAAATTGTATTTCCTTTCCGAGCACCTTCTAAAGAAAATATTAAATCCCAACACTTGTTTTTATGGGTTTGTAGTTGTGCTTGCATGCACGTGACTAGGTGTCTGTAAATGCATTTTTGCCCTCTGTGTTCCCAGAATGGATCCTGGATGGACAGCTCCTTTTCTCTTTTTTCCAGTTCAATATTCTGTGTTACCTGACTAGGAAATACTACCCTATGGTGACAGACTGACACCATACCAGGCAAGCCACGATACACTGACAGCAGATTAGTGAAAAGGGGGAAAATATGAAGGAGAAAGCAAAAAGAAGAGTGTGATCTAACAGGCCCCAAAAAAGCAAGAGTAGGAGGGAAGAAGAGAGTGAGATGATGTGAGAACCATGAGGGAGGCATTAGAGGGCAAATATAGAGGCGAGGAAAAGAACAAATAAGCGGAGATTGGGAAGAAATGGAAGACCAGAGGGGGGATAGGTGAGAAATAGTGCAATGACTGGAAAAGAGAGAGGGAAATATAATATGAGAGAAGGCGAGGGTGAAGGAAAAAAGAAAACGGTGGAAGCGACTGGGAGATAAGTGGCAAGATATGAAGCAGGGTGTAGAGTAGAAGGGAGGCAATGAAGGGCAAAAGTGATGGAGTGATGCTGCAAGATCAAGGAAGGAGGGAGAGAAAAAGATGCAGAGCAAGAAGGAGAAGAGGAAAAGGAGGGGGGAAGAGGATGTGAGATTGAGGGCACTGAGACAGGAGAAAGGAAGAGTGGGAGGGTTAGGGAGAGATAGATTGAAGCTGCAAGATCAAGGCAGATGTGAGGGAGGATGGGAGGGAGCAGAGGGAGGAGGAAGGGGAGGGTATGGCGGTGAGGGGAATGGAGTGATGCAGGGAGGAGAGGAGAAACGGAGATCGTTATCGTGGGGCCGTGCTGCCTATTGATTTGCGTTAGTGTCTCGAGCCGGTGAAATAACAGCGGTGCTGAGATGCAGACTCCCTCGTCATTAGCAAACACAGCCCTCAAGACACCTGGGTGTGCCGCAAGCGCTCGCATCCATGTTAGCGTGCGACCATATGGCATGTTTGATGTCCTCATGATTGAGACCAAGAACAGCGGAGAAGAACATAGAGAGACAGATGACAAAGTTTGAGCTCTTTGCAAGAGAGAGAAAACAGATTGCAGGAAGAGAAAAGCAGATTGAAGGAGCAACCAGGAGACTGTGGCAGAGTGAGTGATGGACACAGAAAGATGCTCAGAAAAAGAGAAGTGATCAAGCTATAATGTCTCAGGTGATACGCCTTTCACTTCAGGTGACAGACATATCGGTTACTTCTCACATGAGGATAAAAAGGGACCAAGTTAGCTCCCTGTCTTTCTCTTTCTCCCCCCTTCTCTCTCTTTTCCGCATGTGGTGCAGTGTGATGGTGGCAGTAGAGGTGATGTGTGTGCGTGTGCAAATGTGTGTCTCACCAGGGACGGTGGAAGTGTGAATATGACTGTGGAACTCTGCCAACTGAGCTGGGAGTGGGGAGGAGCAGAAAGAGGAGGAGAGGAAAGGAGAAAGGGAGAAAGGGAGAAACGAAGAGGAGGAGATGAAGAGGAAGGGGGGGGGGGGGATTCCATCCTTTGTTCTTCGTTGATGAAAGGAAGAATTGGATCCTCTACTCCCACTCTCGCTTTCTCTGATGAGCCTTGATGTGTTGGGGTGAGCAAGTGAGCAGGAGGGACCCACACACACACACACACACACACACACACACACACACACACACACACACACACACACACACACACACACACA